>OX439395.1:688378-852831 GCA_949319315.1 Zelleria hepariella | reverse complement strand
CTTGGGGTACCTACCTGCTTACCCCCCTAAGGAAATGGGTGTGAGGGTAAATGATGTTGAAATATTCCATTGAGCATCTTGCGTCAGTTCCGGTCACCCTATTTGCATTCTGCTGCAGTTGCCAATAAGAGTCATTACTCAATGCAGTGGCTGTGAAAAATTATGATTCAGCATTTTGATTATTTAATTTAAGTACCTAAAGTGCAATCAGCACTTTCCTCTTCACACCTCAATATTTTAACCTTTGATAACACTGTATAATCTGTATAAAACACTGAAAGTCACAACCAGTTTTGATTCTAAAAATACAAAATTAAAAGCATTTATTGCCATAATACAAGCACTGAGTGGTCTCTTCACCCATCTAGTGTCAGTGAAGGTGCCACTGGACGCTGTATAAATCATCTCATTATGTAGATGTAAAGACCTTAAGCTACTGGTTTTAGCAGGCTGTCTCTATCATAGGATACCTATGATTCTTCTTGACACAATGCATTTTTAGTATTTCACATTCTGCAATACATATTGTTACATACATGTTTCAATTATTTATACAGGCCGAGGCCTTACAGGCAATGCCACAAAGTATAATGTAGTCTCAAGTGGGCTGAATATATTGCTTCTTGCTTGTGTGTTACCAAATTGATGACTGTGTTTATAATCTACATACATGGGTACTTCATACCAGTAATTCAACACATAATACTGAATTTTTTGAATGCAACATACTGATGACATAGTTTGTTGCAGCTTAAATCTTGTTATGCTATGTTTAGCCACATTTTTTTCTGCAATAGTGTCAACATTTGTTTTAAAAAAATAGGTCCCTTTACAACTACTGCAATGAGGGTGAATTTGTCATTGATTCCTTAAGGTGCTGGGCATAGTGAACTAGCCCACGCGCAAAGAAAAATTCACAAAATCGATTCCTGTATCAAATACACAAAAAAAAACGAAAATTTTCACATATCAAACCCTAGAATTATGTGAGACCTATCTTAAACAGCCAGTTTTGTGTTGAGATTCATAAACATTTTGAAGATATTTTTCTTGAAAAAAAGTGCGCCGCCTATTTTTTTCAAGCAAAATATCTTGCAATCTGTTATGGATATCAAACATGAAACTGGCTGTGTTAGATAGGTCTCAACTAATTCTAGGGTTTGATATGGGAACATTTTCGATTTTTATAGTTTATTTGATATAGGAACCGAATTTGTGCATTTTTCTTTGCGCGCGGGCTAATTCACTATGCCCAGCGCCCTAATTCCTTCGTAAATGTGCTTCTTCTTGTAGACCCGTCTCCTATCAAAGGTTGGCAATAATCTTTGCTATTTCTTTGATTGGGTGAATAAGCATTGTGGCATCTGTTATCTTCTCGTAGCAACATTTAAGTGTAAGAAAACAAACCTGACTTTACAAATTATCAGCAAACATGCAATGGCCTGCATTATATTCTTGAATGCCGTTCAAATTGTGTTTCAATCTAGTGTGGGAAAAGTGCACTGCGATGTCTAAAGGCCAATTATGTAGGAATTTAATGTTTCAAGATTACAACAATTATTAAAAAAAAATACATCTTATCAGATAAAATATTGTCTAGATGGTAAAAGTCTCGAAAGATGCTTGAAAAGTCTTCAAGATGTTATACCTTCACTATAAAAGTTTTATCCCACTATCAGTCACCAAAGTCGTAGAACAAAAGTTGTTAAAAATCATACCATATTCTCGCTTGTGAGACGATAACCATTAAGGCGCTGGGCATAGTGAATTAGGCCGCGCGCAAAGAAAAATGCACAAAATCGATTCCTGTACCATATACACTAAAAAAAACGAAAATGTTCACATATCAAACCCTAGAATTAGGTGAGACCTATCTAAAACAGCCAGTTTTGTGTTGATACCCATAACAGATTGCAAGATATTTTGTTTGAAAAAAAGTGCGCCGCCTATTTTTTTTCATCAAAAATATCTTCAAAACGTTTATGAATGTCAACACGAAACTGCATGTTTTAGATAGGTCTCACCTAATTCTAGGGTTTGATATGTGAAAATTTTCGATTTTTTTTGTGTATTTGATACAGGACTCGATTTTGTGCATTTTTCTTGGCGCGTGGGCTATTCACTATGTACAGCGCCTTAACCAGCCACTCTCCTTCCAGCAACAGGAGGTGTTCCTGACGGGGCGCGTGAGCCACGTGGTGCGCGACGGCGCAGCGCCCGCGCCCGCGCCCCCGCCGGCCGGCGCCCGCGCACCGAGATGGGCCCGCGAGGGCGCCCGCGGCCGCGTCCATGCCATGCTGGAGCGCATTCGCCCTGACGTGACGCACTCCGCCGCGCCGCCACCGCCTGCCAACTACACCACGATCTCTGTGCAGAAAGTATGTCCAGCGTGTCTAAAAAAATATACGTACCCTGTACAGTCGACAGCACGTCAGACTGTACAGGGCCCTTAGCCTGTAACACAATGGTGCCAAAATGGGCTTCCGGTTGACGGTTTTAATTACGATTTATTGATGCTGTCGGTCCAGTGTCGGTCCTTTTAATGTTATTGTAGTACAGCAAAGAATATTATGAGTCTAATCCTAGAGGATTAGTTCCCTGGTTGTAGGAGAACAACGAAAAAATCCCGGTTTTGTCCTTCTACCTAGGACGCCATTGTGTTACAGGCTAAGGCCCCAGTTGTGTTGTAAAGTCACCCGTATCATAACCGAGTAAAGTGCAGGCGTGTAACGGTCAACGCGCTGTCGACTGTACAAACTACAGGGGAATTTTTAAACAGCTCTATTCCTGAAACAAGTCAACTTCTAAATGTGATTTCCAACAACTTTTGTTCTACGATTTTTCAAATAGCGCGGTACTTTTTATTTTTTTTGTTTCTTATTCTATAAATATTTTCAAATACAATTTGCGTTCGTACCATTTTAGCGCTTTCCTGCCCCTCCACTTTCTATCCTCTCCTGCTCCTATTTGTTAGGCCATGCATACAGCATTTTGTAAAAAAAAACTTTTCGTGTGGAAAAATAAAGTTGCACTAGTTAGTCTTAGAAAAAAAGTGGTTGGAAATTACATTTACATTTACGACGTGTTTCAGGTATAAAGCTATTTCATCATTTGCCCTCTATATATGTCCCACTAGCTGGGCAAAGGCCTTCTTTCAGAGAGAGTTTGGGATTGATCAGAGGCGTGTCTATGTTTTATAAAATCCACTCATTTTCATCCGATATTTACCTTGAAAGTTGTGGGTTCGATCCCTGCAAAATTTGTGCCAGGTTACTATTTTTAATTATATTTTGTTGCTGAGGAACCTCATACTAATCTGCTATATTCTTTTCTTTACTAAAATTCCCTATTTTCTTTTCTTAATTTACAGGTTCTTTCAACTAATGCTTCGTTTTATTTATTCCGAAACAATATATAATTTATTAATATTTCAGGCTATAATACTATTGGATAAGATCTATGACACATTCTTCAACGTGCCGACCAAACCATGTCAGTCCATCAAAATCTTCAAAAAGCATTATATCAAGATTGAGTTTTTGGACAAGTATGATATCCCTTCCTTTACTTGCTAGTGCAATATACGAATCTTTCTCGTATACTAACTTATTTTTTCCTTTCAAGGGTTTGCCGACCAGTTTACAAGGAGTTCGATGAGTGGCCGGAGATATCAGTAGACCCAGATCCACCCAAAGAGAGAAAAGTGGAAACTCCTGAACCTAACCAAGATTTCAATCAGAACCTACCGAATAATAACACATCAGGTCAGAAGTAAGTGATATTTAACAAACCCCATCGCTGTAGTTCGGAAAAGCTTATAAAATACAAAAATGCAGTTACCCAAAACCGCAAAACTTAAAACTTCAGTTTCTGACCCAAAACTCTGTTACAGAATGACGCGCAAGAGTCGCCCGCGTATCAAAGAGCGAGAAGAGGAGCCCAAAGGAGGCTATTGCGAGATGTGCAACTCTGATTACGTCGACGCGACGCTGCACCGCCGCTCGCCGCACCACCTCGCCTTCGTGCGCGACCACGCCAACTTCCTCTCGCTAGACTCCCTGATCGACGCCGGCACAGACGTCACAACCTTCCTCGACAACGCCACGCCCATCAACGGGGAACGACGCTCCCTGAGGAAGCTGTGCAATGGAGAAAGCGAGCCAAAGAACAAACGCTCCAAAAGGTCGCAGAGCCCCGACTCAACCGTCAACGGAAACGAGAGTCCTAAACGGAACGGAGCCATAGAGAAACACAACACGCGATGCAGCAAGCGCATCAGCGAATCGCAGCTGTCCGAAGATCGACAATATTACAAGGTTGTCAGCACCAAGCTGAGGTCCAGTGGCGGGTTCCCGATCAAACGGAAAGACTCCCCGCCGACCTGCAACGGCACCAAGCCTCTTGTAGTAAAATTCCGGAAGGTCAGACGTTCAGAGTTGTCAGTGCTGAGCGACGAGGCGGAACAGTTCATGTTTCCCAAGCGAGCCAGCTCCACCAGTTCCACATCCTCGGACGAAGACGAAGAGGAGAAGGAGACTCGGGAGTCGCGGCGGAAAAGCACACCGCAGCCGTCGCCCACGCTCGAGAGGCGTCGCGTCGCGCGCCCTCTGGCCCTCAAGGAGGAATCGTCCGAAGAGGACAGCTGGCCCGAAGACCAGCGACGGCGGAAGCGGCGAGGGCCTCCCGTAGTGAAACGCACGAGGAGGGTTCTATCTAAGCTGGCCCCTCCCGAAGCGGAAGTTGAACTACCACCTCCAGATGAGCCGGAAGCCCCGCCGTCGCCGGCGCCGGTAGAAGAGGCGGTAGAGGTCAGTCCGCTGCGAGAGGAGCCGGTGGAGAAGTGCATGAAGTGGGAGGACGGCCGGCTCAAGTACACGCCGGCGGTGGAACAGCTTGAGTTTGCCTTCGAGTCGGTGCCGCAAAGCGAGCCCTGGTTTGAGACCTTCAAGCGGCAGGACGAAGACAAGGTGGCAACTAAGAATGTGCCGCGTTACTTTGGTACGTATAACTTCGATAACTCTTTTTCAGTGTCTGAAGATTTCCTAATAAGGATAAAAACCTAATAGATGTCTCTCTTTGTTACAGCACTATACACGACAAAATCACCAAAGTTACCGTACGAAATAGGCCAGTTACCACCTCTGAAGCCAAACTGCTGTCCCCTGAGCGATTTAGTAAAACGAGACGAGAAGGCCGGGCCCTCGCGCTCCTACGGCACGCGCGGCATGAAGCGGCAGAAGATATGGAAGAAAACCGCCGCCGCGGCGCTGATAGCGTTAGAAAGTCATCCTAGGAAATCGCCGAGAGAACACGCGTCCACGTTAGCTATTCTAGGCTCAGCAGGGTTACGGAAAGGCGACGACAGCAAGTCTACAGCCTCGGAAGACACCGTCAGTGAGACGCAGAGCAACATGAAACTAGAACCGGTCATATCAGAAAGCCAGGAGGCGTCGGAGAGACTCCAGCAGTTCCTGTCTGAAGTGTTCGACGACGCCGCGGAGTATGACATGTCGGACGAGGTCATGGAGGGCGAGGCCGCCGTCACCACCTCCAACGCACCTGACGTGCTAAGTCTCGTCTCGGAGTGCGAGGGCTGCGAGATCATCCGGGACGAAATACGAGAGAACGCGGTAGCGAGGCGACCGCGCGGCCGCAGAGGAAAGCTCAAGAAGAACAGAACTGGATGGCCGAAGAAACTGGTCAAGAAGTCCTCCACCCTCAACAGCCTAGAGAACAAAACCGAGAGTAGCTTGGACGGGTCGTCCGCAGAACTCGACGACGACACAACCCAAGAGAGTGCCAGCGAAGCGGAGGAGCCCACTCTCACAGAGACTGACGGGAAAGATGACATACCGCTCCAACATCTGCCGAAGTCTGACGACGACACGCTGGACGGCATGGACGTTGACGAGTCCAACACCGATGACGACGACAAACCACTGCAGTTAGACGTCAAAGTACTAGTTGACGAGAAGAACGTGACTAAAGCGGAGCGCGACAAGCGAGTCTCGCGGTCTTCGATGTCGGAGAGCGAAGAGAAGGAGGAGAAATCTCGCAAGAAGAAGCGGTCTATGCCGGCCATGGGCGACTGGCTGCAGCCGGTGGTGCGCGTGGCGCGGGTTGACCCCAACGCGACGCGGCGTCTGCGCTCCGCCGGCAGAGGGCGCTCCACGAGGTTCAGATAGCGCGCCGCTGAGTTGCTTCACCGCGGTACTGTGTACTTCCGTCGATGGCTCGTGACCCGCCTGTAGCCAGTGAGTGAATACTGAATAGATCTTGTGTTGTTGGTTTATGTTAAAAGGTCAAACGGGTAAGCGAAGCTTCCGGACTGTCTAGCTGGTGGACGGCTGCACCGATTGATCTGAATTTAAGACTGCCCTTTAAAACTATTGCAGTATGAAATTGTATCCTGGATGTTTGATTAGGTTTTGTTTGTAATGTTAGAATGTTTGTTTGAATGCAGTGTCCGGAAAGCCATAAGTGTCCCAAATAATATGGGGGTGTTCATTGAAAATTGTTGGTGTTATGAACCCCATACTGTTGTTTCAAAAGACATTACTTTGTAATCAGTTGATTGTTGAAGTTAAAATTGTTAGTCTAAATATGAACAAACAGTATTCTTAAATTAATTTCTATGTGAGAATGTTTGGCAATTAGTTTTTTTTATATTGTTTATTGCTGTACAAAGAAAGTTGTAAATGTAGTGTTAACTCCTAGTAGTGCGATGTGTACGTACAGTGGATGCATTTAGTGAAGTTGTGTGGAAGCGAGCTTGTCTGTAAATACTAATGTTACATGCGTTTAGAAAATAGTTTTTCTTTATTTATAAACAGATGGCATGTCCCAATGTGTAAAACTACATAAAAATAAAACTGTATAAGATAATTATCTTATTTCTTTTATTTTGAAACTATGTTTCCCTCTATAAGACACAGTGAGTTGACCGATTAGATAGAAACAGTTTATTGCATCCATTAACATCAGCAAATGAAAAGCAAATCAACTAATCTAATAGAAATGTAATTAATAAAAACAGAATTTACACTATACATCTTCACATTGTCAGGACCAAGATGTTCAGCCATTTTCACTTGTTCATTCTTATTGTATTGGTTAACAATTAATTGTAAACTGGTACTAAACTAAACCATTTAAAGTTAAAGACCAACTCATTGATATCTCAGATAACATAGAATTTCTCCCAACAGATCCAAAGACTGTTCAATCAGTTGGTGTAAAACTAAATTTCCAAAAGCCCTATGGTTTGCTCTATTCATAGACGTCTTGCTTGTCAGCAACATACTGGACTATGTCTTTGGGTCGCACAAGCCTCTCTGCGTCTCCGTCTGGGATCTCAAAGCTGAACTCGTCTTCCATGGCCATGATCACCTCCACATGGTCCAGGGAGTCCAGACCCAAGTCAGTCATGAAGTGGGACTCAAGAGTCAGCTGAAAAATAATATAAAAGTTAATATTATCTCCAGAGTCAGAAGAGATGATGTAAGTTGTACAGCCACTCATGATTATTTAGGTTAGGCAGTAGGCTACCTTCTCAGGGGCAATTTTGTCATAGAGTTTGAGTACTAGAAGCACCCTTTGCTGGATAAGGTCTATGGTAAGTGGAGGGCCATGGCTGTACATGCGGGCCGCGGAGCTCGGGCCCTGAAACAAAATTCTAATGTAAATGAAAGTGACACTACCTGACTTTCTTTCAGTTTGTCGTAAGCCTTGCACACTTTGAGCACTCGCTCCTCAATCTGCTTTAGCGCTGCCGCACCCGAAGAATACTGCCGAATGCGCTGAGATTGCACCTAAACAGTATTGAGCACCGTTGTACACAAAAGTTATGCAACAGACATTTTGAGGTTACATGGAAAATTTAAAACTTTTCTTCCACTGAAAACATTTTGTACATAATGTAATTGATCAGAAACGAAAATTTTTGCCAGATACTCTTAATAGAAATGATAAAAATCGCATGAAAGCAGAATATTGATTGGAAAAAAATCTTACCCCATTGTTAACGATTGGGCTATTGTATTGTTTGATAGCGGTTTTCACGGCATGATACTTTTGTTGCAGAGCAACGGTAGATAATCTGCACACAGTTGGTGCCCTATAGACTGTGGATTTTCGTAATAATCCACCGAAAGCGCTTCGCACAAGATTTGCGGCAGCCATTTTTCAAACCAAACTTCAAATAATTTTTCCATAGACAAAGACTGAGTGTTTTTTTTCCTGTGTCAAAGTGATGGGACATGTATCACACACAACACTAGGTTTTTAGTGATGGCATTATGTATCGATAAGATTTTACCGGTTTTTCTTTCTCGCTTTTAAAATTTTAGGATGAAAAAATAAATTAATTGTCTATGACACGTCAGTCAGCTGTCAAACTTGCCAAAAGTCTGTTTTGCGAGTTTCTCCGTATCAATGGAAATGGAGAAATAATTCTATTTTTAATAGAAAACAAGCCGAAAAATGGGTAACGCTGACACAAAACTAAACTTTAGGAAGGCCGTCGTCCAGTTGACTTCTAAATCGCAGGTACTTGTGCGCTCATTTCGAAATATCCGCCTACGCAAAGGAAACAGATTGTTCCGATTGTTGATAACATTGATTATTTCAGCCTATCGACGCGGCAGACGATAGTTTCTGGGACCAGTTCTGGTCGGAGAGCGTGACGAGCGTGCAGGATGTGTTCGCGCTGGTCCCAGGTGCAGAGATCCGCGCGCTGCGCGAGGAGTCTCCGAACAACTTGGCCACTCTAGTATACAAAGCCGTGGAGAAAATGGTGAAGACTGTTGATAGCAGCTGCAGGACACAAAGAGAGCAACAGACAGGTATGTAGGTCATCTTTGTGTACAAGTTTTGGTATGGATACTTGGTATTTTCTAATAGAAGTTGTTGAGTGAAAATGTAGCACAAACAATTTATGTTTCTTTATGAGGCACATACTTGCTCCATTATCGCGTGCAGAAAATGAATCTACAAATAATATTATGTGCTAAAAACAATAATACCACCAGTTCCATTTGTACTGCAGTTTACATAAATGTTATTGGATCAGATTTTCTGGTAGATGCTAGACACATTCATATAATTTAGATGGTGTAATCTTTAAGGTTTGTTAGAGAGTACATCTACATATGATAATGTAGGTAATTAGTGCTTGCTTACCTTGTGTTTACTTTATTAGTAATTTCTATAAAATTATTTTCATTTGTTTGAATAATTTTAGTGTTATTTGTACTGTTATAAAAGCCACTAATAATACACCAGTACTATAACAATCCATATAAATCCTTACAGCCCTAAACTGTGCCCGTCTGCTAACCCGCATCTTACCATACATGCTGGAGGAGCCGGAGTGGCAAGGGTTCTTCTGGTCCTCATTGCCAGCCTCCGGGGAGAACGAGGCAGTTCCTCTGGCGCAGTCCCTCATCAATGCTATCTGTGTAAGTGAACCATGAACCATTTTTTACTTATAGTAAAAAGCGTAAACCACTTTTACTTATGGCCTTAAAGGTACAGTGATTTTTACCCATTGCAAAAAGTTGCGAATGGTCTTTGATAGTATGCCTACCCCCTTAGCACGCGGGCCATCTCTATTCTTATCTTTATCTTAGTAAAATAAGTGTTTTTATTCTGTTTCAGGATCTTCTCTTCTGTCCTGACTTCACTGTGTCAAGCAGTAAAAGATCTGGCCCAGTAAGTATTCTCATCTCAGTCTATTGTAGCTCCAAATTCACCAAAGTATCTATGTTTGATTGAGCGCAGCATATTTTACGATTAATAAACTTGTATTTTCATCTCCACTTCTTCAGAAAATTTTCTCCGTTATAACTTATCTGAAATAGAAACTGCTTTTAGGGATGGGGCAAACTTTCATGTTCACCCCAGTGACAAGTTCTCAACAACAAAACAAAACACAATCGTCAAAATAGAAAAGTTAAAACTGACACCTAGCTCGCCTACTTAAAGAAGAAGAATAAAGAATAAAAAGAATAAAAAAGGTTTATTACCAAAAATACTTAACTAAACTTAAAAGCTAATATACAATTAAATTTTGTCATTTTTGGTAAAGGGAGCACGCTCAGCTGTGCCGCCATCGTCGTATCAAACGCGCGCCTCTACATCCAGCGTAAACACCCAGCAGTGGGCAGAGGTGAGCTGATGATGATGATGATGATGTTGTCTCTAGGAGCGTGCCGAGGAGCTAACCTCGCTCGACAGCTGCGAGTACATCTGGGCGGCCGGCGTGGGCTTCGCGCGCTCGCCGCCGCGCCACGCGCAGTACGAGGCTCACCGGACGGAGCTGCTGCGGCTGTTGCTGACCTGCTTCAGCGAGACCATCTACAAGCCCACCGCGCACTCCTCCGCGCATCACAACAAGTGGATCGCGTGAGTTTGAACCCTTTACCCTAAGTACGTAATTTTAGGCAACACAAAGTAGCCTACTTCGGACGAACGCGCAGAGCTATCACTATTACTGCATTTGTTTTATCTATACCATAAATTCTACTGTGTTTTCCTTTCCTTTCTTATTGTTATTCTCGAAATTAAATGCATATATTCTTATTCTACCTATATAATCAAGCACTAAGATGTACCTTCCTGCTTGGGTACATAAAATCTTCTATTTCTGTAACTATTCAATTCTGTACCATTTCTTACTATTGTTTCTTCTATCTGTGAAAACTTTTAATTGGCTTTTTATTAGCCGTAAGTTTTCCTTTGAAAATAAAATAAAATTACTATGACAGGACAAGAGAACTCCTGTCATAGTAAATAATCTATAATAAGTTGAAAAAATTCGCTTGGAACAGGACTTGAACCCGCAACCGCATTGTCCCGAGCGATTTTTTTCAGCTTATTATAAATTGAAAATTCCCTAGAGGAAACAAAAAAAAGAATCATCAAAATCGGTTCATGTAGAAAAAAGTTCTGAAGTAACAAAAAAAACGGTTCGAATTGAGTACCTCCTCCTTTTTAGGGTTCCATACCTCCACAGGAAAAAACGCAGCCATTACAGGATCACTCGTGTGTCTGTCTGTCTGTCCGTCACGCCCAATTTGCTCCGAAACTACTGAAAGTACGCAAAACAAAATAAGAAAATACGCGGAAATCTACCAAATTTAAATATATTAACCAATTATTTCCACCTCCAGCTACCTCACAAGCGTGGACAACCGCCACGCGCTCCCTCTGTTCACGTCGCTACTGAACACCGTCTGCGGCTACGACCCGGTGGGTCTCGGGCTGCCGTACAACCACCTGCTGTTCGCCGACTCACTGGAGCCGCTGGTGGAGCTGGCGCTGCAGATCCTCATCGTGACCCTGGACCATGACACGCACGCCGCCGATGACGCCAACGATGAGGTCTGTCTGTCTGTCTGTCTGTCTGACTCGCTGGAGCCGCTGGTGGAGCTGGCGCTGCAGATCCTCATCGTGACCCTGGACCACGACACGCACGCCGCCGATGACGCCAACGATGAGGTCTGTCTGTCTGTCTGTCTGTCTGACTCGCTGGAGCCGCTGGTGGAGCTGGCGCTGCAGATCCTCATCGTGACCCTGGACCACGACACGCACGCCGCCGATGACGCCAACGATGAGGTCTGTCTGTCTGTCTGTCTGTCTGACTCGCTGGAGCCGCTGGTGGAGCTGGCGCTGCAGATCCTCATCGTGACGTTGGACCATGACACGCACGCCGCCGATGACGCCAACGATGAGGTCTGTCTGTCTGTCTGTCTGTATGTCTGTCTGACTCGCTGGAGCCGCTGGTGGAGCTGGCGCTGCAGATCCTCATCGTGACCCTGGACCATGACACGCACGCCGCCGATGAGGTCAACGATGAGGTAACTACTCTTTGAAGGTCGACTTGCGCGAACTTACAGGGTTCGGTGAGCTTTGAGTTTTTCTGAGCAGCTTCAACTGTGTAAAGAACATTATACATTTAATTTTTTTCATAGCAATATATAGTTACAAAAAATAATCCCGCGTTGAGTTACGTTCAACCTGAGTTCAATCTGGATCCGAAACGGAATAATTGAACGAGCGAGCGAAGTTCTCCGAGTCTACTGGAACAATACGGCGTTAGTCAATAAACTTAACAAAACCAAAAATCAACTTCTAATACTTCTGCTGGTATTTCTTCATCATCATGATCGGTTAAGGGTGGACGATAGCAACGTAGCGGGAAATTCAAAATTTTCTCAGCATTTTACTTTTTGTAGCTAAACTGAGCTATTTTTGTTCAGCGATTTTTCGTTCGCGGCAATAAAGCAGTATTAGAACAACAATAATTCAGCCGATTGCTATCGTCCACCCTTAAGGTGGAACGATAGCAGCGTGGAGGGTAATTAATTTTTTTTACAGTGTTTTCAATTTTGAAGCTAAACTTTACTGAGCTATTCGTACTGAGCGTTTGTTCGGCGATTTTTCGTTCACGCCAATAGCATAGAATTCGCCACTCAATAGCACACGCCAATAGCATAGCATACATTATTATAAACAAGAACAACAATAATTCAGCCGATTATGTATTCTGGTCGACAAATGGCAACACTCGCGCGCATTCGCATGCGCGAGCATGCTGTTGCCCCTGCGTCCACTAGGCGCATCGGGGCGGGTCACACCGCCGGCAAAAATCTGCCGGCAAAAATATTGCACTGCGGCCCGGCACGCATCGATCCGCGCTAGTGGACGCACTTCCATACAAAATATAGGCAGACGGATTTTTGCGTTGCGCCCCGCCCCGCCCCGATCCGCCTAATGGACGCGAGGCTTAAAGCGGATAGCCATCTGTAAGCCGGCGTTTTTTACTATTTGGCTGCGACATGCATAATTGCATATAGGGAAAACTCAAAGAAAACTGATACGATTCTGACCTCCTCCGAATCCGAATTGTACAGAATCTAACTAATCAAGATTTTGTCACAGATCCCCAATTGACTAAACTCAAATTTTTAATTCGAGTCCACGGAATGACAGTTGCTACAAAGGCTTTATCTGACAGCAGCATACTAGCAACTGTCATTCCGTGGACTCGGATTAAAAATTAGAGTTTAATTTAGAATCTGACAGCTATCGCCGAAATCATCTTTTACGATTTAAAGTATTTATCAAGCAATATTTAATTTAAGTGAAATGTTATTCTTAGTTTACATGAAATGATTCGTTGTTTACATGAAATGTTATTAGTTATTTACATGAAATGTTATTCTTTATTTACGTGAAATGTTATTCGTTACTTACGTGAAATATTATTAGTTATTTACGTGAAATGTTATTAGTTATTTACGTGAAATGTTATTCTATATTTACGTGACATGTTATTAGTTATTTACGTTAAATGTTATTCTTTATTGCCGTGAAATGTTATTAGTTATTTACGTGAGATGTTATTCTTTATTTACATGAAATTTATTGTTATTGTATATCACCCGAGGGTAAATCCCTTTATAGTAATATCGAATCGGCGGCAAGGCACTGCGACAAAAATGCTATAAATAGAGTTCCGACAAAAATCCTTTAAAGCTTCACGCGTTATTGAAGATTGAACATACCTACTCTATGTTAGTTCTAAGCATGGAGCGCCTGCCGAAATGCTTTTAGCAATGTGACGCGGATGGAGCTTTTGCTCGATTGCATGTTACAGATTTAGTTTTGTGTCTGTCATTTTCTTCTTGCTCTTGCCTTCGAAACGATTACATCGGTCATTTAATTTACAAAGCTTTTTATTTCAAATACGCCTGTTAAAGTAGTCTTCACTCGCTCGTTCAACTAAAAAATGTCCCCGTCCGCAGGCCCTCCCAGACAATCTGTTCATCAACTACCTGTCGCGCATCCACCGCGACGAGGACCTGCAGCTAATCCTGCGCGGCGTGACGCGGCTGCTCAACAACCCGCTGCAGCAGACCTACCTGCCCAACTCCTGCAAGCGGCTGCAGCTCCACCAGGAGCTGCTCGTCCTCTTCTGGAAGATGTGCGACTATAACAAGGTGGGTGCGATAGAGAGGTGTAGGTGTGTGTGATGGAGAGGTGTAGGTGTGTGTGATAGAGAGGTGTAGGTGTGTGTGATAGAGAGGTGTAGGTGTGTGTGATAGAGAGGTGTAGGTGTGTGTGATAGAGAGGTGTAGGTGTGTGTGATAGAGAGGTGAAGGTGTGTGTGATAGAGAGGTGTAGGTGTGTGTGATAGAGAGGTGTAGGTGTGTGTGATAGAGAGGTGAAGGTGTGTGTGATAGAAAGGTGTAGGTGTGTGTGATAGAGAGGTGGAGGTGTGTGTGATAGAGAGGTGTAGGTGTGTGTGATGGAGAGGTGTAGGTGTGTGTCATAGAGAGGTGTAGGTGTGTGTGATGGAGAGGTGTAGGTGTGTGTGATAGAGATGTGTAGGTGTGTGTGATAGAGAGGTGTAGGTGTGTGTGATAGAGAGGTGTAGGTGGGTGTGAAAATAATAATAACAAAGGAATCAACTTATCAAACCGCTCCGAGACATATCCGACCCAAAGGTCCCCATCACACTGGCAGCATTCCCCCGCTGCACAGCGAGGGAGATCCTCTGCATCAAATATGCCCCAGAGCGGTACAATGGGGTGGTAGAGAAATACCTATATTTATACTTCTTCATTGATCCCTTTACTCCTCCGTGGAGTCTGGGGCTGACATAAGGGCTTTCCATTTATCTCTGTTCATGGCTAGGGAGTGTAGCTCTGGCCAAGTTGATCCCTTCTCTTTTCCCCTTAGGTTTGACACGGACTACAGAATGATGCCCAGAATCTCGACTCTTACTCCGTTCTTTCAACACCCATTTTCTGAAAGTGTTACCAAATAGGTCTACCAAACTAAACTGTTCGCATTGTTTCAGAAATTCATGTACTACGTATTGAAAAGCAGTGACGTCCTTGAGGTATTGGTGCCAATCCTGTATCACTTGAATGACTCCCGCGCCGACCAGTGTAAGTTTACTGTTTACCCCTTTACGCATTTACGAACTAAAGTCCAATCATTAAGGCCCAAACCTACGAACAACTAGCGCCGCCAATGGAAAAAAAAAACATATCTTCTTTTTGGGTGTCTTTTCTGCTAAAAACGAATCATCAAATACAAACGAATCATTAAAAAAGCTAACTTTGCAGTGGAGCATCCGAAATAGTAATTTCCGTACGTTGCAGTGGTACATGTTACAAGTTCTACAAATGGTAAATGTTACGTGAAAATATGGAAAATAAATAAATATTGAAAATATGGTGAAAACATACAACGTACGGAAATTACTATTTCGGATGCTCCACTGCAAAGTTAGCTTTGCACGACTCTAATCCCTAGGTTTAACTATTTTTAGGACATAGGCCCAAGCTTCCAGATCCTAGCATCTGATTTTTTTCCATTGGCGGCGCTAGGTTTGCCTAGGATTGGACCTTGATTCACTGGGGGGTAAACTGACAGACTAAATGTCACTATGTAAAATATTGCAGCCAATTATTTTTCAAAGTTAGTGTATCTCAGTTTACTCTAGTGAATTAATAATTATTAGACCTCAACGGCTTTTTAAGGCACATCAATATCGATCCCTATAATAGTTTTCAACCCTTTATAAGTTTTACACTTCTTTAAAAAAAACCCCCGACGTATGAATTTCAAATTATAATATCTCATAAACGGCTGAACCGATTTTAATGACATGTCTAAGAACACTCTCTAGAAAACCTTCTTTCAAATAAAAAAAAACCGCATCTAAATCGGTTAACCTGTTTAAGAACTATGGTTCCACAGACAGACACACCCTCACACATAGCCGTTACATCCCTCTTTTTGTATCGGGGGTTAAAAAATACATATAACCCGTGTCAATAAAGAAATCATTTAGGATGAACTTAAAAACTAGCGTTCTCTCGCTTTGATTGTATATGATTAGAGCAAGAGGGCGCGTGTTTTGCAGTTTATCCTAAATGTTTTCTTTATTTACACGGGTTTATACATTTCAACATTTAAGTTAGGTTATACTTAGTTATTAGTTAATTGAAGTTCTCCGAGTCTACTGGAACAATCCGGCGTTTGTATGTATGTATGTTTGTATGTATGAATGTTCGTTCGACGATAACTTGAGTAAATTTAGTCGGATCGTCATGAAATTTGGTAGGCGGGTAAATGAAATTAAAAGAATTTTTAAGTTCGAACATGAGCCAAATCGGTCGAGGGGTTGACGAGATATGAGGTTGACGAGATACAGTTTATATGCAAAGCGCGCGCGCGCCTGGGTGAATGGCATAAGCAAAGTTACACATCTGTAACTGGGGTCGCGAGTTCAAAGTTCGGGGCGAACCACTAGTTACTTTGGTCCCGGCAGAATACCAGCGTTACGAGCCTTTTCACACGCGCAGTACAGTGACATTTTCCTCTCTTTTCTTTTTGTACAATTATCATTGTACTGTGTCTATTTGTGAATAAACTGTTTTCTTACTTACTTACTTATCCCTTAAGAATCCCCTTCAGCTTTGCTGCCCTCTCGCTCACACTTTTCAACATTTTAATTTATTGTAAGAGAATGATTAAACTTTGGACGATGAAATATAGTTGCGGACACAGATAATTAAGCTATCGACATGTGGACTAAGTTTTGATTTTATATTCCTAGTAATAAAAAAAATATGAGGGAACTACTAATTTTAAACGAAGTTCCGTGATATTTTTTTTATTACTAGGAATATAAAATCAAAACTTAGTCCACATGTCGATAGCTTAATTATCTGTGTCTGCAACTATATTTCATCGTCAAAAGTTGAATCATTCTCTTACAATAAATTAAAATGTTGAAAAGTGTGAGCGAGAGGGCTGCAAAGCTGAAGGGGATTCTTAAATGTATTCCCCCAGCCCGCGTCGGCCTGATGCACATTGGCGTATTCATCCTGCTGTTGCTGAGTGGAGAGAGGAACTTCGGTGTACGTCTGAACAAGCCTTACTCGGCCGCCGTGCCCATGGACATACCCGTGTTCACGGGGACACACGCCGATCTACTGGTCGTCGTGTTCCACAAGGTAAACTAACTTTATTAACGAGCGAGCGAAGCGAGCGAAGTTCTCCGAGCCTACTGGCGTTATGTTCGTTCGACGATAACTTGAGTAAATTTAGTCGGATCGTCATGAAATTTGGTAGGCAGGTAAATGAGGCAAAGATAATTTTTAAGTTCGAACATGAGCCAAATCGGTCGAGAGATTCGGGGCGAACCACTAGTTAATACAAAGTTAACAAAATTATTATTTAATGGGTACGGAACCCTAAAAAACGAACTCGCAATGCATTTTCTCTGTGCTCTCAATAAGAAACATGCGATGATTCTCCTTGAACTCCGCTCCGTCGCAGTAGATAAAAAATATGGCAGAGAAAAAATACAAGTAGTATTAAATAGCTTTTTCTTTCTCAAGGTGGTGACGACTGGGCACCAGCGACTGCAGCCTCTGTTCGACTGTCTGCTTACCATACTTGTGAACGGTGAGTCTTATGATTCTAGTACTTGCCAACCCAACCACCACCCAATCAGTTTTCAGTGAAGAGCGCTTGCCAAGTTCTTGCTGTCTATTTCCATGATATGATCAGTTGGACAGAAAGAAAATAAAAGTTTTCTTTATTCGATTAAAGTTTCATTACATTGCATTCCCAAAACATTATCGCCATTTATTTATTTTCAAAGTTACGTACCTACATTGTGAATTCATAGTAGTAACCACTTGCTAACCGTGAAGGAAAACATCATAAGGAAACCAGTATGAGGCATTATACCCTCAACGCGAAAATCGCCAATCCGCATTGAGCACGCGTGGTGATTAAGCTCGCTCTCTCTCTCTCTCTTTCTCTCTCTCTTTCTCTCTCTCTCTCTCTCTCACTTCACAGACTTCATAAAATTTTATTTGATCTACCCATAATTTTGTCCGGCAGTGTCGCCATACCTGAAGACACTCTCCATGGTAGCCAGCAGCAAGCTGCTGCATCTCCTGGAGGCCTTCAGCACCCCCTGGTTCCTGTTCTCACACCCGCAGCACCACCACCTCGTCTTCTTCTTGCTGGAGTGTTTCAACAACATCATACAGTACCAGTTTGACGGTTAGACCTATGACTTTTACTATTTTTACTACAACAACAATCATTCATTCAAGCTTTCGTTCATTCAATCATTGTACCAGTGAATTAATCAAGGATTCAATGAATCGGTGAATCAATCAATGATTAAATGAATCAGTTATACACCCAGTGAATAAATCAATGATTCGGACAATTAATCAATCAATGTATCAGTCAACCACAATGTATCAGTCGATGAATCAATCAATGAATCAGCGTAACAATAAATAAATCAGTGAATTAATCAACGATGCAATGAATTAGTCAAGTAATCAGTGAACCAATGAATAAATCAGTGAATCAATAAAATATTCAATTAATCAGTGAATTAATCCATGGATCAATGAATGAATCAACCCTGTACCGCTCAGCCCTCTCTATGGAGCAAGTAGCAAGCTGCTGCACCAGGTGGTTCCTTCAGCACCCCCTGGTTCCTGTTCTCACACCCGCAGCACCACCACCTCGTCTTCTTCTTGCTGGAGTGTTTCAACAACATCATACAGTACCAGTTTCACTGTTAGACCTATGACTTTTACTATAAAAACACAATTTTTACTACAACAACAATAATTCAAGAATTGCAGCAAGTTTTAATTCAATCAATTATTAAATGAATCAGTTATACACCCAGTGAATCAATCAAAGATTCAGTCCATTAATCAATCAGTTAAAGATTCAATTATAAAAGACAAAATTAGTCCAGTAATCAGTGAATCAATCAACCAATCAATGAATCAAATTAATCACTGCATCAATTCATGGACCAATAATGGAGCCTTTAAAATGAAATAGACTGAGTTTTAAATCACAATCACTAACCAGACAAATGTCTGACGTTTGCAATTTTTCAAAACCTCAAATTGTCAATTTTTTTACGACCCCTACCCCCTGCCATTATCCGGTATCGCTAACCCAAAAAATTTGCCCACAGGAAACTCGAACCTCGTCTACACGATAATCCGCAAGCGCGCCGTGTTTCATAACCTAGCCAATCTGCCGCACGAGCACGCTGCCATCACGCGGTCACTGGCTGCTGGCAAGGGGAGAGGCTCGCTCACTGCCAGGACATTACCTAGGTAACAGCCTGTGTTCCACAACCTGACCAATCTTTGTTCCACAACCTGACCAATCTTTGTTCCACAACCTGACCAATCTTTGTTCCACAACCTGACCAATCTTTGTTCCACAACCTGACAAATCTTTGTTTCACAACCTGACCAATCTTTATTCCACAACCTGACCAATCTTTGTTCCACAACCTGACCAATCTTTGTTCCACAACCTGACCAATCTTTGTTCCACAACCTGACCAATCTTTGTTCCACAACCTGACCAATCTTTGTTCCACAACCTGACCAATCTTTGTTCCACAACCTGACAAATCTTTGTTTCACAACCTGACCAATCTTTATTCCACAACCTGACCAATCTTTGTTCCACAACCTGAACAATCTTTGTTCCACAACCTGACCAATCTTTGTTCCACAACCTGACCAATCTTTGTTCCACAACCTGACCAATCTTTGTTCCACAACCTGACCAATCTTTGTTCCACAACTTTGCCAATCCTTGGGTGCCAGGGTCTCTCAATGCCAGGACATTGCCCAGCAAGCGTAGTATAAGGATGGGTTAGTCATTACATAAGGGGGTTATAACTATACAGGGTGGTCCAAATAAGGAAGTCAAAATTTTTTTTTTAGATTCCTCGCGCCTAGGACTATCCAAAAATACCCCATGTATGTTCAGCGATTTTTTGTGGTTTAGAAGTTATGATTTTTTAATGTGTTTTTACGAATTTCCTTCCAGAACGTCTAAAGATAGTCATAACTTTTTCCCAGTATAATTTTTTGCACTTTTTTCTTTTGTGGCATGATCATCTTGAATGTCTCTCCCTCTCCTATTTTGGGTTGAGGGTTAAAAAACATAATTATAACATCGGTTTCTGAATTGAGAATTTTACTAAGCAAATACTTGACTATCGTTCTTTCACGCTCTTTAGCGAGTAATCTGCAGAGACAGGACGATACTTAAGTATTTGCTTAGTGAACTTCTCAATTCAGAAACCGGATGAGAATTTTACTTAGTGAATACTTAAGTATCGTTCTGTCACGTTCTTTTGTGAGAAATCTGCAGGGACAGAACGATACATAAGTGCTTTCTTAGCGAATTTCTCAATTCAGAAGTCGGCAGTTAAAAAATCATGTTATACTCAGGTCGACGAGCGCAGAGTCGGTTGCGGAGACACCCATGGAGGGCTCGCGGCCGGCGCAGCCCGCGGAGCCTGGCACACTCAACCCCACGCTGCCGGAAACGCCGGGTCAGTTTATGAATTTAAGGCCCGTAAGATCAATCACAGTTTAAACCCAGACCGTAGATTAAACCACGCATTTTGTATGAAAATTAATCGACAGAAAGGGGTTTAAACTAGCCTTTTTGGTTTATTAAACTGTGACTGATCTTACGGGCCTAAGTTTATGGAAAACATGCAAAAAGTGGCCGTAACCCCTTTGTTTTCTCACTTCAAAGTAGTTTCTTCGATCAGAAAGGGTCAAATGCATTAGTATTCTTGCTTTCACAACAACCTTTTTGCTAGTTTAACATTTTGTAAAAGTGGAGTTATCCCCTTTTGTTCTTCCCGCTCCTAATTTGTAACACCATTATAGTAGATCTGTCCTCTAATAGGGTAGCATTTCGCAGCTATTTTTCAGACAAAATATCTTGCAATCTGTTATGGATATCAACACAAAACTGGCTGTTTTAGATAGCTCTCACCTAATTCTAGGGTTTGATATGTGAACATTTTCGATTTTTTTAGTGTATTTGATACAGGAATCGATTTTATACATTTTTCTTCGCGCGCGGGCTAATTCACTATGGCCCGGTTTCTGAGTTGAGAATTTTACTAAGCACTTACTTACGTATCGCTCTGTCACGCTCTTTTGTGAGAAATCTGCAGAGACAGGACGATACTTACCCATTTGCTTAGCAAAATTCTCAACTCAGAAACCGGGCCTATGCCCAGCGCCTTAAACACACACTTGGCTCTTGTTTATTCACTTCACTTTACTTGTGTTTTATACTAATTTCACAATAGTTTCACCGTAGTAGTTCACTTTAGCAGTGATTTCACTAAAACACTTTTCACTTTAACTTCACTTCTCAATACGTCCGATCAGTCGAACGGTCAAACTCCGATTTTCCCCGCCAAACCAATGCAAGTTCTTTTATCAACCGCATTGGCGTGGCGGTCGCAGTCAAATTCATTCCTTTTTATTTTAAATGCAAAGTTTAGTTATCAAAAATGCTGTTGATTTAAAAAAAAAATACATTGAAAGGGAAACCTAACACCATTCTCACCTTAGCGATCGGCGTAATGACGGAGCGTGAGTCCGCGCACCCAGCGCCGGCTGAGCCCAGCGCGTCGGCTGAGCCCAGCGCGTCACAGCCGCTGACAACGCGGGCCGGGGGCGACGGGGCCGAGCCGGACCACGAGCCGCGCCCTGAGGTCACACATGTTAGTATACTGTCACTTATAATACTTGCCACGAAAGAAGAGAATTGAAAAGAGAGAGGCCTATGCCTTACAGTGGAATAGCTAGGCTAGTTTATTTGCGGGAAAACAGCTCATATCGAAATAAACAATATATTTTTCGACAAATAATACGATTTTTTTATTTATATTTTCTCGCAAATAACCGGTTTTTTTTATTTACAGAAAAGTTCGAAAACAGTCGCATCAGAAAAAAAACCTAAAATCGCAAATTTGCCCTGTCCAAAAGTTAAATATACACTTTTTACTTTACTCTCAACGCGCAGCCAAACCAACGCAAAGACATATTGATACTTATTACACTTGTTACAGTGAAAGTAGCGCCTTAGCACAAAGTCATGTTGACACTCAATACACTTGTTATGTGAGATACTCGTAGCATATGCAAATAAGCCAATCTTTCTTCACTGAGGCCAACCCAAAGTCATATTGACACTCTTAGCACAGTCGCCCGTAACGTTTTAATTTACTTAAAAGGTTACCGGTTCCCCTTTTGATAATTATGTTATGAAGTACCTACGTAATTCTGCATATAAAAACCTAAAGCCGCGTTTTCACAGTCAAATTACACTAAAACGAAGAGCACAATGTAGTGAAAGTCTGTGAAGAGCACCTTCTAAGTGAGCCGGGGCTTATGATTGGTCGGTTCTTCTGATATGTTGTCTATGGGCGCAAAAACGTCAACTGGGTCGGAGCTCTACTCGTCAAATTGCCTTGGATGGAAATAAAACAAAATGGCCGACCAATCAGAAGCTTTGGCTTGTTTGGACGGAGCTCTTCGTTGTATAATCCGTGCGAGATCAGAATGGGATAATACCTTTTGGAACTGAACCAAAAATGACAGTTCTCGAGTAGCGTCAGTAAAAAAAATGTTAGTTCTATGTTCTGTTCTATGTATGCAAGAGAACGAGGAGAGCCGACCCCAAATAATGGGAAAAGGTAAAGGCAAAGAAGAAGAGGAGTTCTATGTTCTATCATAGGGTTATGAAGTTGAAAATAAACAAAAATGTTTAATGGTTGTAGTCTAAAAGGATTAAATGTTATTGCATTAATTGAATAAAACGTGATAAAACTCGAGCAGACACCCACGCGCACAGAAAACACAAGCAAGTTTCGACGCGAGTTTGCCATATAACTAGAGTTTGCCGAAATGCTGACGCTACAGCTGACAGGCGGACCGCGAGCGTCTCAGTTCCAAAATGTATTATCCCATTCTGATTCCGCACGGATTATAGTGTAATTTGACTGTGAAACGAAACAGAAAACGCTTTTTTTTATTTTGAGTTTAATAATAAACATTGTTTTTATCAACTTTTTTTTACAGAATTGACATGCTATTTACAAGTAGGTTAGACCCTGTAAAAAGAGTTAGGATGTTTCGTAACACGTTGTTTACACTTGTTACAGCGGGACAGCATACGCCTGAGCACAGGCGGCGGCGGCGGCGGCGGCGGCGGCGGCGCTGGCCCGAGCGAGTGGCAAGCCAACGCGGAGTGGGTGTCGAGCTGGCGCGGCAAGCTGCCGCTGCAGACCATCATGCGGCTACTACAGGTGTTGGTGCCGCAAGTGGAGAAGATCTGCATCGATAAGTGAGTCCATTTATCATAATGCTGTAGGTAGGTAGGTCTTCTTCTCTCGTGTCGAAAGCGTCACACGTCGCGCTCCCAGAAACGTGCCAACCTAATCGCGCTGGGGGTTGCCTTATGCATTTCCTGCTAGGCTACTTTCAGTTGACCCTTCAAAAGGCCGAAAATTCTCATTGCTATTGGTTGGGGCCTGAAAACAAAGATATGAATTTAATTTAATAGGATTAATTTTTTGGTCGTAATACACCATTGACAGTACATCAGAGAGAGACGATAGACAACGGAGGTAAAAACATAGAGCTTATTTTAATTATCGCACTTGTGTCCAAAATTTTATTATTTATTTTATTATGGAAAAAGAGTGCATTTGCCCCAGCCGCATGTTCTTACGAAACTTACAGCACCAGTCCCACTGAAAAGTATGAGATCTAGAAGTAGACAATCAATATTCGTGATCCTAAACAGCAGCGCCATCTTGTTTTACTTTGTGTGATAAACCAAGATGGCGCTCGGAGGGCTATTTCTATCTTTGGACAAGTGTGATAGTGAAAATAAGCTATTCATTTACTTCTTTAACAATTCGGAAGGCAAAGTTTTTTGTTTGAAAGTCCGTTATTGGCTTAATCTTATCTTTGGACAATATTGAGAAACTAATTTGAATATTTTTTTATTTTGGTCCAGTACATTTGTTTTTATGCGCTAAAATGTTTTGTTCCTATGACCGCCAACAGTATGCAGACCGTCGCGTGACGTCATAAAACCGTATCTTTGAAACGTTGTAAAATCCAAACTACTGAACCAAAATAAAAAATATTGAAATTAGTTTCTCAATATTGTCTAAAGATAAGATTAAGCCAATAACGGACTTTCGAACAAAAAACTTTGCCTACCGAATTGCTGCACATATCCCATCCGCAGGGGCCTAACGGACGAGTCGGAGATCCTCCGCTTCCTGCAGCACGGCACGCTGGTGGGTCTACTGCCGGTGCCGCACCCCATCCTCATCCGCAAGTACCAAGCCAACGCGGGCACGGCCGCTTGGTTCCGCACCTACATGTGGGGCGTCATCTACATACGGTGAGAGACCCTCCGCTTCCTGCAGCACGGCACATCTTGTCTAAATTTTGAATCTATCGCGATCCCCTTCAATAGGGATTTTTCCAAGTGTCAAATTTGACAGCGATTCGCGAATTATCGCGCAACTAAATCTGTGGTTTGTATGGAAACCACAGATTAATAGACTGATTTTGACAGTTATTCGGGCTATTTTTGATGCCTGGAAAAAACCCCATTTGACGTTTGAAGGGTGCTGACGAACTTCACACTGTATTTATTTGACACGAACTGTCATTGAAAGCGATTGGGATAGGGATACGGATTGCAACTCGATTTTGAAGGATATTAGTGAAGAGAAAATTGCAAAATCGTTCACTCAATATCATTCAATTTGTATGGCGTTTTGACTCATTCGCTCTGTTAACGATTGTGATTTTGCCATCTGCAATGTCAGTCGGATCAAATCGTTGTGTCGGCGGAGGGTCCATGGAAATTGGCGAAAATGGCCTATACCCAGCATTGGGCAGAGGTTGGCTGATGATGATGAAGCCTGTCCTGGATAAAACATTGTCGCAGAACGAGATTACAGCTTTCCATTCTCTTTACAGAAACGTGGATCCGCCGATTTGGTACGACACAGACGTGAAGCTGTTCGAGATCCAACGAGTGTAAGCGAGCCAACCAATCATAGGGCCCTTTTTATAAGCGCATTGTAACTTCAAACTTGAACCCTATTTACAAACACTTAGCTTTAGTATCATTCGAACCCGTTGGGTGGCTGCTCGAATTTTTGTAGGAGTTCACCCGAATAACGATTTTGTCATTTGGTAACAGAGTCGATATGCGTGTGAGCTTTGTTGTTTTGCAAACCGATTGAAGATTTGAATATTACTGTATGTATGAAGCGGGCTATCAATTAAATATCTATCACATCTTTGGAGTGGAGTTACAAAGGGTTTATTTATAAGGGGTTTATATTATAGGTTAACGGGTCAACGGATGCGCAACTTCAGAAAACAACTTCTACTGCTTAGACCAGTGGTTCTTAACCTATGGTCCGCGGACCACTGGTGGTCCGCGAGGGCCTCTCTAGTGGTCCGCGGGAGGGTCCTGCAGTCCAGCGCACATAGCGATAGTTGTCAATAAATTTTAATGTTGATTTTGAAAGTCATGTTTGAATAAGTTCTCAATGAATAAAATAACTGAAGTTTTCGTGCGCGCTGGCGCGCGCTCTTACTTCCTATTGAAAAACCTCCAAAGATCCGCGTGACTGCAGATCGCGCCAAGGAATTACCGAACGCGCCAGATTTTGACAGGATAATACAATAAATAGCCTATACGTAACCTGCGGCAGGCTCCGATGTAAAGTTGCGGTCTTCAGTTCTAGACGCAAAAAATAATAAATTGTATTAGTATCAAAACCCTTAAAAATAGAGTAATCAGTGCTCACTCATAGTATGTCGTTAGCCCATGTCAAACCGCACGTAGACTATATTTAGGTTAAAATCGGTGTATTTTCAAATGCGCTACGCGCGTGTCTTCTATTCAAAACAAAGGAATTCTCTATTATGAAATGTAAGACTTAAATAAGTTAATTTGCAGCCGCGCTGGGTGCGTTTGTTCAAATAATAGCTAAATAAATCTTCATCATATAATTCGGAAGGCAAAGTTTTTTGTTCGAAAGTCCGTTATTGGCTTAATCTTATCTTTAGACAATATTGAGAAACTAATTTCAATATTTTTTATTTTGGTCAAGTAGTTTTGTTTTTATGCGCTAAAATGTTTTGTTCCTATGACCGCCAACAGTATGCAGACCGTCGCGTGAAGGTCATAAAACCGTATCTTTGAAACGTTGTAAAATCCAAACTACTGAACCAAAATAAAAAATATTGAAATTAGTTTCTCAATATTGTCTAAAAATAAGATTAAGCCAATAACGGACTTTCGAACAAAAAACTTTGCGTACCGAATTAATAAAGAAAAGAAACGGAATTTTCGAGCGCGCCGCGCGCGCATTTTTCACGAACCTACTACACGTGCTAAGGTAAACTTAATTTTTAAGAGTTAAATCGTAAAATTTTCGGGCGCGCTGCGCGCGCTTTTACAAACAAATGAAATATTGACGGAAGATCTTGCGGCTTAAAAAGGGTAAAATCGGTGAATTTTCGGAGGCGCTGTTCGCGCATTGCTATCGCCTACCAATTAAATCTCCAATAATTTTAGTAAAATTGGGGAATTTTCGCGTGTATGTTCCATTGTTCCAAAACCGACTCATATTAATTTCCTGTATTTAACTTACTTACATACATTATACTTTAGGTCACAGGTGAAACAATTTCATGTGAAACACGATGTAACATGGATCTGGTGGTCCGCACTGAGAAAAAAATTATCAAAGTGGTCCGTGGGCCAAAAAAGGTTAAGAACCACTGGCTTAGACATTAGAGGTTGTTTTTTTAATAAGTGGTCCGCAAAGTTCTATACTAAAGAGTTTATTTATACGTATTCGCTGGGAAGGAGCGAAAAAAGTACCAACTTTTGGGTTCGAAATCGCCTAAAATGCATTTTTACACATATTTCATTTTTCAAGCATTCCAAATTACATAGACTTTCTGCATTGTATTATTGGTGATTTTTAGTAAATTGATCTCCTCCTAAAACCAGAGCGAAGTTTAGTAGTAGGTACTGTTTAGTATTTTGGCACTAATATCGGTTTGAATTGATTTAAATGTTGTTTTATAGAATAATTTTATTTAATGGTTCATATCTCGGATATAAAGTTTTTGTGGAATAACGCAAGTTAGTGAAATAACTTTTCTTAGCCTTAAATTTAATATGGTCCCGAAACAGTTTGTTTGCCTACAAAGAAGTGGAACTTTTTGGACCATTGTTGGGCACGAAATGTCGAGCAACTTGTGTTATATCGCACTGCATATCTGTGGTCCAGTTGAATCGAATATTCACCATTGACGTTAAGACGACGTACGTCTCACAACTAGCGCCGCCAATGGAAAAAAAATCATATATTTTTTTTGGATGCGTTTTTAGCAAAAACGCTCCTGCGATTTCTCAACGCGAGGCTTAACTATTTTTAGGACCTAAGGTTTGGATTCCAGATCCTAGAACTTAAGAATGCAATCGATTCTCGCCAAAGTGGCCACTTTTGGCGAGAATCGATTGCATTCGTAGGAAATCTAATCCTGGAATTCAAACCTTAGGTCTTAAAAATAGTAAAGCCTCGCGTTGAGAAATCGCAGGAGCGTTTTTTGCTAAAAACGCATCCAAAAAAAAGATATGTTTTTTTTCCATTGGCGGCGCTAGTTGTGAGACGTACGTCGTCTTAAATAATTTGTATATCAAAGTTAGATAATATTGTTGTTTCGCCAACGCATCAGTTTTGTTTACCTAAATACTTACGAAGTATATTGGACACCTAGTCACCTTAACATAATAATTCTAATTTATATTGTGTGTTCTGTGTGCTTATTCTGTAAAAAAAACCGCACAGCAGCTTTACAAAATAAGCACACTGTTCTGCTATTTCAGTGTCGTTTCAATTTTATTAAATAAATCATTACAATATGGATGGAGTAACATATAAAGATTAAAAATATGTAAACTTCAGCTATGAAATATACAAAGAATTATTTTTACACTTCCTGCACTCTGCCTACGTTTGTTAAACGTAGGAACATTCAAGATCACAAGTCAATATAAAAAATACGAAAAAAATATTGATTTATGGTGTTGAGTATCTTCTCATCAATTTACAAGAAATAATGTTTGGCCAATACTTCTGTAGGTATTGTATGAACACGGAGTGAAAACAAGTGTCTTCGCGTAAAAAATAACAAATAAGTAGGTAAATTAGTTATTCCTTGTAAATTAATGAGTTAAGTTGTTAGTTTAGGTAACTACCTAGCTTATTTTAGATTATGAGATATTTTATTTATTTTACACTATTCGATGTACTTAATAATATCAAGTGAGAGAAAATATATAATAAATATGAGCTTGCATCTTTGTTTTACTGTACCTAACATGCAAAATTAGGACGGTCATATTTAACACTACAGGGTGCACTCTAAGTCGATAGCGGAACTTTAAGTAGGCTTACTACTGATCAATACAAACAACTTGTACTAGGTGGCGACAAAAATGGAGCGAAAAAAATATCAGCTGTTCCATACAAAAGGTCGACTCAGTACTGCGCCAAATGTATGAAGCAGCTGATATTGTTTTCGCTCCATTTTTTTCGCCACCTAGTACAAGTTGTTTGTATTGATCACTAGACAGCCTACTTAAAGTTTCGCTATCGACTTAGAGTGCACCCTGTAGAATAGATTAAAATCACAAAGTAACGGCTAGTTCAGATTTGTGTATAATGTTGTAAGGACCACCACCAGTAGCGTATATCCAAGTTTGCAGCTTTGAAAGACTTTGTAACTGCAGCACTCGAAAAACCGGGAACAGTCCGCCACAGTCTCAGATACCCCTTTTTGTTCGATTGGCGCCCTTATGCCGCGCGCGATAAGAGCTGCCATGGGGTATCTGAGATTGTGGCCGACCGTACGCAACGTTTCAGATTTTGAAATAGTTCCTTAAATAAGGTTAAAAGAAAAACAATTTATATTATTCCGTTATCATACTTTTAATGAAGCATCTTGTAATGTATAAAATTAACTTCAACATATTTTCATCATAACAGTTGCGAATAAAAAAATGCTTTCTAAACAGAAAACACATCACATTTTCTAAGTATTGGAGACTAGATACATGCTAATTGATTATACAGACATACTGGCATCAAGTAAATTAAAGATTGAAATATCCTTAATTAAATTAGGTTTTTCAAAGTATTGTTATTGTAGGCCTTTTACATTTTTTAGGTACGGAGAGCGTCACCTTTTACAATCAATACTCATAAAATTATTTATTTAATTGAGATCAAAATAATATTGACATATTAACTAAATCAGGAAATTAATTTATTTAAAATTGTTACTACCCTAATACACTGGACGATTATTATTATTTATACATCCATACATTAATAACTATACATAATTGTGTACATTTGCTTAGCCACTTACAGCTAAACAAGAATAAATAGGTGTATATTTTAAAATATTTTGGGGTTTCAAAGTTCACAATATAAAAACTAAGAATTTTCTTTTTCGTTTAAAATACCTTTATGTGCGCTTGAAAATTTGAACAATGCCTACGAAAATACAGAGATGTGTTTTATAACGTGCCACAAAAAGAAGCTGATACATTTTAGAGAATACTTCTTTTAGTAAACGCCTCACCGGGTCACTAGATCCAGTCATTTACTTGTGTCTTCCATGGAACTAGTGACTTGAGTTATGTTCACTACTACTTTCAAGAGCTGTTGTTGGTTGACAGTAGTGCGTAAAGCGTCCCCTTAAGGGTCCGTATAAGGCTAACTAGCGCCACCAATGTTGAAAAAATCATATCTCGCTTCAGAAGAAGTTTCTGACAAAATCCTAAGATGAGCTCATGCGCCATGCTTTTCTAGATTTTTAAGTGTGGGTACCCAACTCAATTTCTAGTCTTAAGCTAAAAAATTTTCGATAACCGCCAAAAACGGCCGTTTTTGGCGGTTATTGAAAATTTTTTAGCTTAAAAGTAAATTTCGAAGAGGGTATCTACACTTAAAAATCTAGAAAAGCATGGCGCATAGGCTCATCTTAGGATTTTTCCAGAAACTTCTTCTAAAGGAAGATATGATTTTTTCAACATTGGTGGCGCTAGTTAGCCTTATACGGACCCTTAAGGCGCCGTGCAAAGTGAATCGCCCGCGCGCAAAGAAAAATGCACAAAATCGATTCCTGTATCAAATACACTAAACAAATTGAAAATGTTCACATATCAAACCCTAGAATTAGGTGAGACCTATCTAAAACAGCCAGTTTAGTGTTGACATTCATAAACGTTTTGAAGATATTTTGCTTGAAAAAAAATTGGCGGCTAAATAAAAAAATACTTTTTTTCAAGCAAAATATCTTGCAATCTGTTATGGATATCAACATGAAACTGGCTGTGTTAGATAGGTCTCAACAAATTCTAGGGTTTGATATGTGAACATTTTCGATTTTTTTAGTGTATTTGACACAGGAATCGTTTTTGTGCATTTTTCTTTGCGCGCGGGCTAATTCACTATGCCCAGCGCCTTAAATTAGACAAGCTCCTTCTGTAGCACTTTTTTTTATTATAGTGAAATGTGTATGTGTTGAAACGAGTTAAAAATGTAAGCGTAAAATGAGCGATTTCCAACTTTATTCCAAACTGAGAAGACATTAAAAGAAATTAAACATGGCTTGAGATTCTTCTGCCACACAACCTCTGTACAATATGTTGAAATACATGTTTTGTAATGCCTAACAATAAAATGACTAGCTAATTATCAAAATACCATACACCAGTTTAAATATTTGGCCCGTTTTTTATCATTTTCGGTTGAATAAAACAGCCATTTAAAATCGGCCGGAAGGAAGCCAAACTATATTTCGTTTACCGAAACATCAATTAAATTTTAACTAATCCTAAAACAATTTAAACGCCATGGACTTGTATACCCTTTTTATCCATGCTTCGTTATACAATGTTAAATTACTTAAAAGTTAAAATACCCGCTGCGCTCTTTAGTATACAAGAAGAAGTAAATGCATTTTTATTAATAAGGTACGTAAAATCAGACTAGAATGTAGCTACTTACAAGTATCGTACTAAGGATAAAACTGAGTAGAAAAATCTACTCAAAAAACTTAGCTAACTAATAAGCACACACAGCTTTCTGCGTGGCTTGAGGAATACAAAATACGTATAAGTAGGAATGGCTTCGATCAAATATTCTCAGGGTCATCGCATGTTTTGAGTTCGCAATTTAAACATTTGGTGAGTTAGGCTTTAGCTGTGTCTCAGCAGATTGCTGACTGAGGCTTTAGCTGTGTCTCAGCAGATTGCTGACTGAGGCTTTAGCTGTGTCTCAGCAGATTGCTGACTGAGGCTTTAGCTGTGTCTCAGCAGATTGCTGACTGAGGCTTTAGCTGTGTCTCAGCAGATTGCTGACTGAAGCTTTAGCTGTGTCTCATCAGATTGCTGACTGAGGCTTTAGCTGTGTCTCAGCAGATTGCTGACTGAAGCTTTAGCTGTGTCTCATCAGATTGCTGACTGAGGCTTTAGCTGTGTCTCAGCAGATTGCTGACTGAAGCTTTAGCTATGTCTCATCAGATTGCTGACTGAGGCTTTAGCTGTGTCTCAGCAGATTGCTGACTGAGGCTTTAGCTGTGTTTCAGCAGATTGCTGACTGGTGCAATATCCTTAGTATACTTGATCGAAGAAGAGACACAGTAGAGATGCTCTTGGAACTAAATTAATTTTGTATTAAAGGGTGACGGGACATGTTCCTTTGCTAACATATGTCGCTAGGATCTGGTAACAAAGGTACATTTGCCATCACCCTTATCTCACTGTTTTTCATTCATTTAGACAAACGATAAATATCAGTACCGCAGAAGCCACGGGTTTGGCTACTATAATCAATGGCCAAAAACTCACGCTGTAAACTGGGGCTTGAATCTGTAACGCAATGGCGTGTCGATAGGTTCCCAGTAGAAGGACAAACCGGGATTTCCTCGTTTTGCTCCTACAACCAGCGAACTAATTCTCTAGAATTAGAATCAGAGGACAGACAACAGCATTAATAAATCGTAATTGAAGCCTACAACTGGGAGCCTATCGATGCACCAAAGCGTTACAGACTCAGGCCCCTGGACGATGAGCCGGTTTTAGTTCCAAACCCTCCCGCTATGGTCTGCAGTGCCGCGCCACAATGTCTTTCCTCAGACGGATTTATTTCATCTGAGGATTAATTTCCAGCAGAATTGGCGTGCAGCAAGACTAAAATCCATTTGAAAACTAAGCTCTTTCTTTATACAACACGGGTTACAACGAGGAAGCCTTAAACGCTTACTTATATTTGCAACATCCATAGCACATCCGTGCACTGCCGTGCGTGACCCACCTAGGTATTCGTTACCAATCTGGGTCACTCAGCATACACCGTCAGGGGTACCAATTAGTTGTAAAGCGACTAGTGATCCGACATCGGGTCACTATAGATAATCATCATCAGTCACCACCAGTTCCTTATATCATCCCTAATCACGGAAATAGGGCTGTTAAAACTACCAACCTTACATTATGTTTGTCTTTCCGGCCCCTGTTGCATGAACGTGACAACGACAGGTGACAGGCGACAGGTGACAATCCGGCAATTTGACAAGTTTCTGTTGCACAAAGATTTCGAGCGACAAATAAGTCATGGTGGAAAATTGACAAATTTGTCGAATTGTCGCGACAACTTGACATATTTCTGTTGCACAAAAGATTTTACGAGAGAGGCAAAAAGTGACAAATTGTCGTGAAAAACTTGTCGGATTTGCTTTGTGCAACCATAAATTGTCTCTTGACAAGACATATTTGACAATTCCGACAGGTGACTATGCATATGTCGAGAGCTGACAAGTTTGTCGAATACAATTGTCGGTGAATCCTACCATGGTTTTTTACAATTGTCGAGCTTTGTGCAACGCTTGTAAAGTCCTGACAATTTGTCAATAATTCACCTGTCGCAGTCTGACTTATTTGTAATGTTTGTGCAACACCATTTACTAGACAATCCGACAAATAAGTAAATTTTCGACAAATAAGTCGACTTGTCGCGTACGTGCAACAGGGCCCTGGTAGCCCAACCATTAAGATTATATTCACAAGCCTTATAGGTATTAAATCCTTTCAACACCATCCTCATGTGCAACCCTCCAACAATACTTCATGTTCGAGCAAGCACACAATACAAAGCATACCAGAGCCGAGACCGGTGTCCGGACATCCGGCTCGAAGGACCATTATGTGAGGGCGGTTGCCCTCATTTATGGTGTTATTTTAAATGTCAATGTTCACTGTTCGATGTTAGGATGTCAGGATATTAAAATGAGGCAGGTCTATCGCGTAGAACAGTTTATTGGCCACTGATGTGTAAAAGTAAGTACAGTGGTACGAGCATGCTTTGTAATGTCATGTATGTGCTTGCTCGTACACTTCAAGACAGCAGCGCAACTTAGGATACAATAACCCGACATTAAAACATACTCGAGGCCCTATGGGAAACTATCTAAAGTTTGCGCCGAGCTTACGTTCTCGTGCGCACGATGAGACAGGAGTTTAAAACGCTTATTCACACGACGACAAATTTAAGCCCTCTCTAGAATCTATAGGATTTTATTAAGAAGTCCTAGAAAAGGCGAAAAGAGAGCTCAGTGTAAATAGCATTTTATTTATTTTAGGTGATATCTTGGTGGATGGTGTAGGCATGATAGGGGTAGGGACCAAAGCTTTTCCTTGGGCCAAATATGAATGTTTAATACAGGTGTTGTTATTGGCATAACATACTGAATATTTTCATATTTGTGCTTGCACAAATTACACCACATCTTGTACCAATTCGGAAGGCAAAGTTTTTTGTTCGAAAGTCCGTTAATCTTATCTTTAGACAATATTGGGAAACTAATTTCAATACGGTTTTATGACGTCACGCGACGGTCTGCATACAGTTGGCGGTCATAGGAACAAAACATTTTAGCGCATAAAAACAAAACTACTGGACCAAAATAAAAAATATTTAAATTAGTTTCTCAATATTGTCCAAAGATAAGATTAAGCTAATAACGGACTTTCGAACAAGAAACTTTGCCTTCCGAATTTAGTACACAAAGGCCCGGTTTCTGAATTGAGAATTTTACAAATTAAATACTTAACTATCGTTCTGTCACGCTCATTTGTGAGAAATCTACAGAGACAGAAGGATACTTACCCATTTGCTTAGCGAATTTCTCAATTCAGAAATCGGCAGATAGTAACATTGATGAACACCAAGCTGCCGTGAAAAACCCTACCCCCACTCAGCACAACCAAGTTTCAACTCTGCAGTCAAACACAACGAGATGTCTTTGTCAATGATTGCATCAGATGTCTCTGTAAGACCACACAATATCTAAATGTTGGTGTATTTTGGTCGTATTTGAGAGCAGAATCGAAACGGAAGGGGTAGGGGTGACTCGTTAACACAACTTTACTGTTTCACTTCACAGGGTTTGCCTTTTCAATATGAGGTTTCGTTTCTTTTCTGATCGGTCTCGATAGCATGCAATCCATTGCGTTCCCTCACACTAATATATATAATTAGAGTGGAAAAGAGCGACAGCGGCACGACACCTCGACAAAAGTTTAATCGTGCTATCAATCTCCGCCATCTTGCTTTTTTTTCTTCGTCATCGATTCATTACGGCTGAGGATCGCGACCATGTCGTACTCGCTTCTATTTGGAATATTATTCAGTCATATTAACTGCCCGGTCGAGCTGCTGCCCTTATCGCAACAACTCTTTTTACAGGGTGATAGGGATGTTTTGTAACACGTTGTAATCTAGCGTTAGTTATTAGTAGCGATGGCAATAATCGAGCAAATTGAATAATCGAGTACTCACCACTCGAGTGGTTTCAATAATCGAGTGATTCTGGTGAGCGAATCGCTCGAGTGGTTGGATGAGAGCTGCGTTCAGTTTGATACAAATAACTTTTCTAACCAAATAAAATCTGGTGAGCGAATCGCTCGAGTGGTTGGATGACGAAGGTAAATACCTACACACATTCACACGCGTCAGTTTACTTTACATAAATTTATAGTCTTACACACACGTTTTATTTCAACGAGTAAAATAATCTCTGAAACTAAGGTAGGTAGGTGCACTAGCGAGCGCAAATGAACGTAAACAAACTCTCGAGTTGCAAGAAAGTTACCTAACTACTCTAGTTCCTCGATTAATCTAGACAGCGAGCGTTGAGTCGGAAGGTGAGTGGGCGAGCAAAAATCGCTCGAGATAACTATATCGAGTAAACAATAAATCCGTAGCTCGAGTTTTTTTTTTTCCGAGTTATTCAAATAATCGAGCAGCTCGAGTAGTTTCTCTCGATTACTGCCATCGCTAGTTTTTAGTGGGATGAAAACTTTGAAACAAAGCTTCTGTCCTCGTGTCGAGCCGTCGGCGCCGAATCTAAACCTGTCCCGAGTTCACCCCTACACCACACCAGACGTCACCTAAATGATATACTCCTGGCTCACCGGGTCGGGTAGCTAGCTGAGCGCGTGGTAGGCGGGCGGGGACTGGTCCCGGCGCGGCGGCAGCAGCACGGCGATGTGGTACGGGGGCGGCGGAGCCTCCACCGCCCCGCCGACCGCCCCCCGAGCCGGGGGCGGCTGCAGCAGCGCGCCTAACGAGATGTCGTCCGACGGTTCCAGGGACGATGTGGAGGGCGGCTGGAATAGACGGGGGGCGAGTTAGATGGCTACGAATTTAGGGGGAACGGGTGCTCCCTACTAGGTAGTCGTATGAGGTAGTGGCCACCCCTGGTGTCAGAGTTCCGCATTATAAAGAACGCAGGCGTTTTCCTAAATATGAAAAAAACGCTCATTTTCCATGGACATGGACGTCTGAAGACGTTGTACTTCATCACACATTTTGCCTACCCTTGTTAAGCAGCACAACGTCCTCAGACGTCGTCAAAAACGTCGACTTTTGTAGACGTTGTGATCTATTCGAATTTTGTGCATTTTTTAATATTCCATCGTGTATGAACGTTGTGCGCTTTCGTGATGCATTTGTGTAACGTTCTGTGACGGTTGTTCGCGTCAACGTGTTAAGTCTGTTACACAAAACCAGGGGAAACCAAGTTGTCGGTAAAGAGGCCACTAAATAGCGAAATGAGGGTGTAGCGACCCCTGTCGGGCGCTCAGGAAACTTCTACATACTCGAGCTGTCAATCGCTACTCGCTACAATCCTGCATCGCGCCAGCAAAATATCTTTCGTAGCTGAGTATATATAGAACGTCCAACTATGTTCAGTTGGACCCGGCCGGTCCCCAAGCACAACATCTGCTTGGCGGGAAATTTCCCTTTATAGTCGAGGAGCCAAGAGGACAGATCGTATCCGAAACACCACACTGCGCTCCAAGACGCGCATAGCCGACGTAGGCGTCCAAACGGCAAAGTTAAAATGGAGCTGGGCCGGACATATGAGCCGTATGCACCCGGATAGGTGGGCAAGAATCGCCACGGAATGGGTGCCAGCAGATGGACATCGAAGTCGAGGTAGGCCGCGAAGACGCTGGCGGGACGATCTCGATAAATACCTGCCGGAGTGGTCTGAGGTGGCCCAGGACAAAAAAGTCTGGACTGAAGCGGGGGAGGCCTTTGCCCAGCAGTGGGACACTAACATCAAGGCTACGTAAAAAAAAAAAAAAAAAGTCGAGGAGCATGATCAATTGATCACCCGCTCCATAAGGGGAATGTGCCGTGTCCAGAGATGGGTAACGACCCGGGTTATAACCCAATCGGTGGGTTATAACCCACTTGGTACCTATTATCGCCCGGTTAAAACCCATTTTGGTGGGCGATAACTAAAGTCTGTTTGGACTGTTCTACTCGTCCAGTTCTACTGATAAAACTATTCGGTTTTCTTTTCCGTTTAGTTCTTTATTAATAGAACTGATACTGTGAAGGTATTCCGGGAAGTTCTACGATATTTAAAAAATAAAACAACAACAATAAAATATCCAAACTGTCTCAATTGCAAATAAAAGTATGCCAATGAGTCCTAATCAACATTCTATTTGAAAAGTATCTCTTGGTAATTTTGCGTCAAACTTATATTTACGAAGTTATTTGAGGTTACTTGCTTTTTTTGTATGGGTGCGAAAACATTTTATGACATTACTCTTATTCTTCACTTAGCTTCACTTTCTGGTTTTGAAAAACGGAGTAGGTATATTATTTACCACATTTCATCTAAACATACTACATGCCGCAAATTACCGCATTCAAAAATAATCAAATAGTTTATGTTTTATTGTGATTTTTACCTTAAAAACTGTTATTTTTTTACTTTACTTGACTAATTTTTCACCAAAAGTTGTTCAATAATGTAGTTCTGATGTTTTTTTAAGTTTTCACGAGCACTATACTTATTAAACTACAGTTTTAAGAGATTCAACGCCCGTAAAAACAACAATATAACATAACATATTGAATTATTTTCAAATGCGGTACTTGCGGCATGTAGTATGTTTAGATGAAATGTGGTAAATAATATACCTACTCCGTTTTTCAAAACGAGAAAGTGAAGCTAAGTGAAGAATAAGAGTAATGTCATAAAATGTTTTCGCACCCATACAAAAAATCACGTAACCTCAAATAACTTCGTAAATATAAGTTTGACGCAAAATTACCAAGAGACACTTTTCAAATAGAATGTTGATTAGAACTCATTGGCATAATTTTGTTTGGAATTCAGAAGTTTTTTTTATAACCTGACATTATTCGTATTTAAGTTTCAACCAGCTTTTCTATCTGATGAAAATCGTAGCACATAAGCAGGTCATCTTCATAATCATACAATTTATGGTGGGAAATAAGTTACTTAAAAGTTTACAAAAATGTTTTCAATGTAAAAAAGTAACATTAAAACACAAAATATGTTATTACTCCCAAATGCGGTCCGTTGCGGTGTGTAGTATATTTGGGTGATATGTAGTAAATAATATACTATATCCATTTTTAAACCCAGAAAGTGAAGCAAGTTGAAGCAAAGAGTAGTTATAAAATGTCTACGCTCCTATACAAAAAAATCACATAAGCTCAAATAACTTAGTAAACATAAGTTTCACAAAAAATTACCAAGACGTACTTTTAAAATATAATGTTCATTAGAACTCATTGGCATACTCTTATTTGTAATTCAGAAGTTTTTTTAAACTTCGCGTGTCCGCGCGATTCTATGAGATCGTTTTACTGTGCGCCGCCAGGCGCGGAGCAAAGCAAGACGAGCGGCTCCCTTAAAGTCCATTCACTTAAATGGAGGGTGCCCATACGTTACTGACAGTATGAGCACCCGAAAATCTTTTGTTAGGCTTTATTATAATTGTAATAGTTACCAATCTTCATTTATTTGCTTACGACAGAGTGAATTTTCGGGGCGCACTTTGCGCGCTCATCTGCTCTCACTAATGACTTCAGATTTCAATATTATGGTAGTTCAGACCGAACATAAAAACCAACGAATGCAAAACCTTCAAATATCTTTGTTAAAAATAAAAAGTGTTTTTACTAAAAAGCAATATGTCACTATTACGGGGCTACTTGTCTGGCTAATCATTAGGGACCTCAGTCAGCTTTCCCATTATTGGGTCTGGCAATGCAAACATAAATAATTGTGGAAACTGAATGATTTTATGTTAAACAAACTTATTTGATCAATTTGGTCTGAAATCGACAAATTTTCGAGCGCTGCGCGCGCATTTGTCAATTCTTCTGAGAAATCGTAATTACCATATTGTTTACGGGAAACATTTGTGAAATTACGAGTTTGTGTTTATGTGTTCTTCTCTCGTTCTCTGTCTAAAGTGTTCTTGAAATATAAGGGAAAAATCTGTGATTTTTCGGCCCGCGTCGTTCGTCTTACTTACATGAAAAATGTCCATTACGAGAATATCGTAAAAAATCGAAAAAAAGTTTTAAAAAAGTGAAAATTTGAGTGCGCTGCGCTCCAGAAAGTGAAGCAAGTTGAAGCAAAGAGTAATGTTATAAAATGTTTTCGCTCCCATACAAAAAAATCACATATGCTCAAATAACTAAGTAAACATACGTTTCACACAAAATTACCAAGACGTACTTTTAAAATATAATGTTGATGAGAACTCATTGGCATACTTTTATTTGTAAGTCAGAAGTTTTTTTTAACTACGCGTGCCCACATGTCCGCGCGCTTCTATGAGATCGTTTCAAATTTGAGCGCGCTGCGCGCGCGTTTATAATTTTATACAAACAAGGTGGCCCAAACATAAACGTCAAGCGAGAAAATCTATACAGCTGACATCAAGGGCTGCCCCAATTAATGTTATTTTCGATAAAACATCACTGAAGTTGTATAAAAAAAAAAAGTTGAGGTCGGAAGGACTTTTTATTGACTTCAAAAACTTCCGCAAAGCATTAGTCCTCAGAATGGTACAAAAATCCTGTCAGTTTAAACAACAATACCTTACAAAACCTAACAAAAAAAACCGGACAAGTGAGAGTTTAACTCGCGTTGAGAGGTTTCCGTAGAATGAGGAAGATCGAACGAACGAACGTAGGAAGATCTTCATACAAAGTCTACTAAGATACATTAATCGAAAGTCCGAACCATACCGCGATCCGCGATGTAGGACTGTGGAGCGATATCTGTTGACTGAGTTGAGGAACTAATGCTACTAGAACAAAATTAATATTTTCCTTAGTAATTTTGTACACCATGAACTTCTTATAGGTTTTTTCTGTAATCTATGGAAAAATACCTATTTAATGTTTTTTTTTTTCAAAATTTTAGGAAATAAGGGTAAAGGTAATTTTAAATTTTCGCGTATTAAATAACTTCAAAACTGTTCATTTTACTATTATAACAAAATATATATTTGAGATCCTTAAAACGAGCCCTTTCATTTGATGTCACACGATATATTTTATAAAACTTTTTAGTGAGTTTCCAATTTACCCCCCAAAAGTGGTACCCTTGTTTAAAATTTATTAATTTACGTTACACGTCCTTGTTTGGGTCACCGACTTACACATGTGTACCAAATTTCAACTCAATCGGTCCAGTAGTTTAGGAGCAAATTGGCTGTGACAGACGGACAGACAGACGCACGAGTGATCCTATAATGGTTCCGTTTTACCCTTTTAAGGTACGGAACCCTAAAAAATGGCTGAACATACATTGTGGTGATTCGGGTAGCCCTTGCTGTCAGGTATCTAGATTTTCTCGCTCGACGTCTATGTTTGGGCCACCCTGTATAATTCCAAACCATAGAATAGGCGGGCGATGCACGCCAAACTGGATTTTTGATAGCGTTATACGTTTTACCTCTTGTTACAGAGTGTATTTAGTTATCGCCCACCAAAAAAGACGATAATGGGTTATAACTGGGTGATTTGGGTTATAACCCGGTTTTAACCCAACTGGGTCGTTTGGGTTATAACCCACTACCCATCTCTAGCCGTGTCTAGTACTCACGGGGGTCCTCCGGCGAGCAGTGGAGGAGATCCGGTCGGGAGGTATAGGCGGCGGCGCGGTGCGAGCTCGGCAGAGTGACAGAGCGCAGCCGACCACCGCCAGCGCCGCCAGCGCTGCGCAGACGACGCTCGCCTCAGCGCCGGCCGCGCCGCCCGCGTTGCCGCCGCGGCCTGGCTCGCGCATCACCTGTCGAATGACACGAAGGGTTAGTTAAGGGTTGTCTCTTCACCTCTGTGATTTGAGCATCTTCTTTTTATTTTGACAGTTAATTGAGCATAATTAAATAAAAATGGATTAGACACCATATCGATCGACTGACAAAAATTCAATAATTCGGTACGCAAAGTTTTTTGTTCGAAAGTCCGTTATTGGCTTAAACTTATCTTTAGACAATATTGAGAAACTAATTTAAATATTTTTTATTTTGGTCCAGTAGTTTTGTTTTTATGCACTAAAATGTTTTGTTCCTATGACCGCATTGACCGCCAACAGTATGCAGACCGTCGCGTGACGTCATAAAACCGTATCTTTGAAACGTTGTAAAATCCAAACTACTGAACCAAAATAAAAAATATTGAAATTAGTTTCTCAATATTGTCTAAAGATAAGATTAAGCCAATAACGGACTTTCGAACAAAAAACTTTGCCTTCCGAATTGATGGTGCGTGGATATTTTTTGCGCATAACTGATGGGTATGCTGCATCAGGTCCCCGGGACCCACCCTAGATCCCACCCTTGCCTTGCCTTCTCCGTTGCTGGGTCACGCTTATTGAGCTTTTGATACACTGGACAGTTTGTAGCTTTGATGAGGTTTTTGCTAATGCTGTAGGTTCATTGTCTTGTTGTGTAGAGTCTACGCCACACTGATAGATAGTATAAATATACACTGTATAAATCTAGAAGTGAATTTAGAAATTCTTAAAGCTAAAAGAGGTGAATAGAAATTCGTAACGCTAAAAGAGTTGAAAATAACATTAACAATGTGGGCGATGGTCGGATCATATGCTAGGTAGCTTCAAGGAAATCCAATCCACATCCATTTATACTCCGCCATCTACAATGATGACACAGAGCATTGCATTGCGAATTATCGAATTTTCCATAGCATGATAGACCGGCTGCTCTGGCTAAGGTTGGTAAAGAACATGACTACCGTAATAATCCGCCAAGCTCCAAGAAGGCGACATTGACAGAGAACACCTCCAACACTTTAGATTTATTTTAGTGGACCTTTTATCGACGGCTTCGGTCATAAACAGGGCACACTACGTCCAGCAAACGATCGATACTGAGTGCCAGAACATACGTGTGGAGACACAGAGCGGATGATTGATCTCTGTATGATCAGCTGCTTTAGCTGAGAGGAGTACCCACCTGCCGATCGAAGTAGTATTTTGCACTGACGAAACCATGAACAGGCTCAAGGTTACACAAAGAGCCATGGAAAGGTCGATGCTCAGAATATCCCTCCGCGACAAAATACGGAATACAGTGATACGCCAACGCACCAAAGTTGCCGACATCGGCAAACGGATAGCGCGCCTTAAATGGCAGTGGGCAGCACACGTATGTCGCCGAGAGGATGGCAGGTGGAGCCGAAAAGTCCTGTCATGGAGGCCGCGTACAGGAACGAGAAGTGTGGGTAGACCAGCTGCACGATGGTCCGACGACATCAAGGCCGCAGCAGGCTCAACCTGGACCACAATAGCTGCAGACCGGCTAAAATGGAAGAAACATGAAGAGGCATACGTCCAGCAGTGGACAAATACATGCTGAAGAAGAAGAAGAATAAGATGATCAGCTGCTTTGGCTGTGAGGAGAGACCCACCTGCCGATCGAAGTAGTATTTCGCGCCGGCGAGGAACACCGTAGCCAGCGCGGCCGACACGAGCATCCCGAACTTGAGATGCGGCGCCATGACGGGCGAGCTGTGGTGCAGCCCCAGCGCCGCCGTCCGCAGCAGCGTGTCCGGCGTCACACTGCGCGCCGCCGCGATGTGCGCGATGGTGGGCGCCGGCGGCGCGGCCGGAGACGGCGGGATCTCCACGTACAGGGAGGGCTCGTCGACGGGGCGCCGCGTCGGGATGGTGGGGCTGGGGAGGAAGTAAACGCTATTGCCCTTCCGAAGAATTGGGTAGGCAAAGTTTTTTGTTCGAAAGTCCGTTATTGGCTTAAACTTATCTTTAGACAATATTATGAAACTAATTTAAATATTTTTTATTTTGGTCCAGTAGTTTTGTTTTTATGCGCTAAAATGTTTTGTTCCTATGACCGCTAACAGTATGCAGATCGTCGCGTGAAGGTCATAAAACCATATCTTTGAAATGTTGTAAAATCCAAATTACTGAACCAAAATAAAAAATATTGAAATTAGTTTCTCAATATTGTCTAAAGATAAGATTAAGCCAATAACGGACTTTCGAACAAAAAACTTTGCCTTCCCAATTGAATTAAGATTATCTAAAAACCATAAACCGGAGGATGAGGGACTGGCTAAGGAAGGCAGGTGCTCTAAAAAGTTTGGCAACATAAACATATTGTGCATTGGAGAAGTCTGTCTTCGTCAGTTACATCACATTTTCCATCATCTCACTTAAACCGTGACTTCGATTTTACATCATTTGTAAGTGAATCATTTGTAAATGTAATTATTGTAAGAAAATGGGATTCTTACCACGATTTATTTTCTTTTGAATTCCCGATATTTCAGCACCGTTGCAGGCACCATGGTCACGGGTAGATAGACATTTGTAAATGATTGGTAGTATTGTTACAGAACGCCTAGCAGCTAACTAGTGGCCTCTCATTACCACAAGACCCATAGACGATGCTGCGGCGGTGGGCCCAGCGAAGCAAACCGATATACGACCGCTCCATGCCCTTGCTCTGAGGCCTGTGGTAGAGTATGGTCAGAAGGACCGTGGTCGGTACTGACTTGTGGTTCCGGTGAGGGCGCGGTCGCCGCGGCGGCGGGTCCAGCGCCGCGAACCGATGAACGGGCGCTGCCATGCCCTTGCGTGCGCCCACAACGCCAACGCGCCCGCGTGGCCGGCCCACGCCTGCCAACATACAAATATACTTTACATTACAATCCTGAAGCGATTTCTTACAGGTAGCGTCACGAGTTATGAGCGCTGACCTTGAATGCGAAGTCATTTTGTATGGCAAACAGAAGGCTATTGTATAACCCCTTAATAACCCCCACCACTTTCGTCGAGCGCTCATAACTCGAGACGATACCTATAACTTCTGACATCTCCGAGGCAAAGACCCATGTTGAGGGGCTGAGCCTAAGTATTTAAAAATGTTGCGTATGTTGTTGAAAATGTTGGTGTCGTGAAACAGTCATAAAAATTAAATAGCATGAATAACAGCTGATCTGATGTGGTTCTGACATGTAACTTTCTAAAGTGAAGGACTGAAAAAGGTGTCAAACTCAAACACAATAAGGGTAAATTCTTCGTCCTCCTCGGGAAAGGCTCGCATATAACTGCGAAGTCAATCAAGCTAAAGAAAGGCAGTAATAATGGTCATACCAGCTGAGAGTGAAGAGGGCACGCGGTGGCGGCCTGTGTAGGCGCACTGACTGCGTTTGTCTATCCAGAAATGCATCGGGGCTCCTGCGTGCTTGCTCCAGACACTGAGCTCTCGGCAGGCCCGCTAAGCTCTATTGAGAAGCTGGCGACATTCTACAAGAAGTGAAGCAGCGGCTGAAAAGTGATAAAAACACATATTTTACCAAAGATAGAACCGTTGTTCTAAGGTCTAGTAAGCAAACAAGACCATGAAGATGTTGTGAAGCGATATTGTACTGATCAATAGTGAAAAACAAGAATAAAAGGAAATAAAACTTACATTTCAGAAGCGAGTATTCATCACGTTTGTAGATTCGTCCGTCGAAAACTCATAATAGTATCACAACTGAATATTACACTTCCTCATACATACTAGATAAAATCGAATTGATATTTCTAAGTAAATTAATTTAAAAATACCCAGCGCATTTCCATTTTCCTTTTTCTTTTGACAACCATTTTTTTCGGAGGGGCGGGGCGAAACGCGCGCAAAGCAAAACATTCACTGCTGCCAACACGGCAGTTTGAAATCCATCAATCAATAAAAATATACGTTCGAAAAGTCTTGAGATTGAAACAAATAAAACCTTCACTTGCACTTCACAGCAATCGGGTAAATGACAAATGACAATCCACGTTATCCTCGGGCCAACCAAAATAAATGCTGAGAACGATGACTTTACAGCTGAGAAATATTTCGTAACGAGCTTTGGCTTTGGTGATGGGTGACAGATCGAATCAGCACGCACGGCACATTTCTGAACGCCATCCAAAAACACATAAATACCGATCACTTGTGCCAATTGCAGCAGTTCAACTTTTGTGATAGTGAAAATAAATAAGCTCCGCGAGTGCTAATGAGTTATTGTGTATTCTATTTTTTCCCCTAGATGTTTCAATGTTGACTTGGTGAAAATGCTGGTTGGACCGCAAAAAGCTCGTTCGCAGCTCGAGTGGGAAGCTTCTCCGTATTGTCAGTGCTGGAACAGTAAACGGACACCAGTGCATTGGGAGCAGCTCAGTCCTTGCGCTTGTGGTGAAGAAACAGATCGTGCGTATCTCTCTTTGCATCTCCTTTGCCTTCGTTTGAGACGGTAGATATATATATTTTATGTTTCTTCCAAGTAAGCGAGCCCAAACAAGCTAGCGAGTCCTTAGGTCAGACATTGTTTCAAGCTATAGTCCGTTTCCAGGGCAGGCGGAAAAGCGATCATTGATACGAAGTACTATGTTACCGTAAAAATATAACGATTCGTGTCGCACTCCGTCACTCTCCTTACATTTCTGTATCGTTTGGATATCGAAGCGTGTTTTTAGGTACGGGGTGGGGTGAGAGTTCCGGTCAGTCAGAGATAAAAAACCTGTTTCAACGTGCTACAGGTAGCGTCACGAGTTATGAGCGCTCGACGAAAGTGGTGGGGATTTCTGCGCAAGTGTGTACAATCGCACATCCTCATCATCAGAAAACGATTGTGAAACTGACACTGATGAACGTGACATCCCTGTTTAATATACTTAATGTATACTCATACCAACCTGTTTTTTTTTCCGCCACTTTGGTGACGTTTCACCTTAACATAATTGTTTAATAATTACTAAACATTAATGTGCCAGTTCGTAGTAAACTTGTCAAAAATTCAAAAAACCTTTGGCATAAAAAATGTTGTTTATTTCTGGAATCCGCTCAGAGGTTAATGATCGCTTTTCCGCCTGCCCTGGAAACGGACTATACCTACATGTTTGTCACACATCGCCGTTTCGTAATTCAATTCGGTGAAAGTTGAAATACTTAGGTATTGATTTCCACAAGCCCGCGCACACAAAGATGTGCGTTAGTTCCCATTTTAATCCTCAATCGCTATCCTTTTGTTTTTACAATGAAATTATACCTTCCTGCCTCTTGTTACATAAAATCAGCTGGTCCACTAAAATTCACAATACTGCTATAGTCACATACACTGCCTAACATGATTTAACATTAACAACCACCAATTTAGCGAGGGTATAAGTGCCTTTGCATTAATTGAAGTTTATTCAGTCCACTTCTACTCACACAATATTTAAGTGGTAACTCAGATGCCGTTTTGCCTGGGACATTTTTAGATATTATCGTCAGCTATCCCAGCAGCTATAACATTTTCTTAGCTTTGTTGGGCGGAGTCACAACATTTTCCTTCACCATTAGTCGATGGTATAACCAGTGGCATAGCTACAAAGGGGCAAGGAGGGGCAATGTCCCAGGGCCCCCAAGCTCAGGGGGCCCCCTCGGACACTGACACCAAACATATTGAACTAGCTAAAATTATATAAGGAAACATTCAAGAGTAAATTTCTTGTTTTTTTTTATTTAGACATTTGTTTTCTGCCCCGGGGTCCTTGGTTACATAGCTACGCCACTGGGTATAACCCCTATTCATTCACATCATTGGTACATTACCAAAATTTGAAAATAATCATCCTTTATAGTTGTAACTTTTAGCTAGATATTTTTGGGCTCTTTTCACCATTCTCCCATAAGTGTGTTTTTAGTTTTTACTATTTAAAACAACGTTACAGTCCATCCATCCAGTGATTCCCTCAGTGCTGCGGATCGTGGCCGTCACTTGAAGGTGGAGGAGAGCAGAATTCTCCCTTGAGTTCTATCACTCATTTAATCAGCTAGTGCAACGGTTTTTTGTGGCTTTGGTCATAATATCTGTCCATCTTTAACGTTACAGTTAAAGAATGGAAATGGGAGCAAGTGGGCAGCTCTATGGCGGTGGTCAGCGAGGACCGTCGGCAGGTCCTGTTCCACCCGTCCTACAGCTCCGGAACCGCCGTGGTGCGCGGAGACACTCCGCTGCAGCAGAATCAACATCACTACTGGGAGGTCAAGATGCTCACGGACACTTATGGAACTGATATTGTAAGTTTCATGTCCTGTTAAACATGTGTAGTGTTGAATTTGTTAACCCTTACACTCGTAATTTACACACATGTGAACGTTGAACAATTGGATACGTCACAAACCCGAGCGGAAGATCAAACATTCATAATTTTTCATTGAATTCAAGAATCTTAAATATTTATTTACATGTATGTTGGATTGCATTGTTATCTAATTGTCTACTGACTTCTAAAGCTAAACAATGAGATTGGTGTGTTTGTAAACCCATTTCATAGTTCATTGCCAATTTTCCAACTCAAGTAGGTTGGCAAGTTGCCCCAATGCCAAACGCATTTGAAAGTGTTCCTGAAATCTTTGGTATATTTTTTGTACTCTACTTTTCTATTGTTTTTTATGACTAGAAAGACCAAGGTTTGGTTTACAATTGCAACGTCAGTCAGAACATTACTAAAAAAAAAATTATTCATCACATTTAAAACAAAACAGTCTTGTAGGTACTACAGGGTGCACTCTAAGTCAATAGAGAAACTTTAAGTAGGCTGTCTACTGATCAATACAAACAATTTGTACTAGGTGGCGAAAAAAATGGAGCGAAAAAAATATCAGCTGCTTCATACATTTGGCGCAGTACTTAGTCGACCTTTTGTATGGAACAGCTGATATTTTTTTCGCTCCATTTTCTTCGCCACCTAGTACAAGTTGTTTGCATGGATCAGTAGATAGCCTACTTAAAGTTTCGCTATCGACTTAGAGTGCACCCTGTAGTTCTTATAAAGTATCTATCGAGATTTTACAGATTATCAGATGAACAGGATCGAGATTTTTATTTACCCGCTCGCTCATAAAGAGCTCAATCGTTTTTAGATACAATGAGAAAACAATAGCAAAATAGTTCATGAGCTCCCATAACGTCTACCCATCCCCCAACAGATGATAGGCATCGGCACGGACAAAGTGAACACGGCCAACTCGCAGTTCCGCTTCATGTCGCTCCTGGGGTCGGACTCGGAGTCCTACGGGCTCTCGTACCGCGGGACCGTGCGCCACGGGGCGGCGGCCGCCCGGGACTGTGCCGGGTTCTGCCGCGGGACTATTGTGGGCGTGCGGCTCGACTTGTGGCGCGGGACGCTCGAGTTCTACCTCAACCGGCAGCCGCAAGGTGAGTGTCCTCCTCCGCACGCAAAATAGGCGCAAGTAGAGACGTTGAGTTGCGGAAAACTGCCCGTTTTGCCATTACCAAGGTGAGCGTCTGTCGTCTGCCGCCCGGGGCGGTATGTGTGAAATGGGGCTGAAACTTCGGTGGTAAACGGCTCGACTTGTGGCGTGGCTCGCTTGAAATTTACTTATTATTGTGCGCACTCTCCATGCACTCCGGTCACAGGCCAGTTCCTTCACCTCCTGGTACGTTCCGACATCCACCTTCTCTTTAATTTGAAGTAGCTTCTCCGAGGCCTTCCTGTATTTGTCCAAAATCCACCTGACCGACCAAAATCCACAGTCCACCTAATTGCCAGTGCGCCATACTGGCAATTGGGTGGACCGTAGTTCACGGACTAGGTGGACACCGGTGGTGCCCACTGACTGCACAAAGGTTAGGAAATACCGATACTTCTCTCAACTGTATGGCTAGCATGAAAACGGTTTAGAGCTGCCTATATCTTCCACGAACTGTCACGGAGTATGAGGAAGGACGATAACGGTAGTGTTTCCTTTTCCTGATAAGGCTTTAACCTGTTTATCTGTTAACAATTGAAATAAATACTTATTAGTTTAATGGGCTAGTAGAGCTATAGCTTAGCTATGTAATCAGATGGAAGACCTATACAGAGTTCATCACGACCTCTTGTTGATAAGAATTCAATGTCTAGAGATATCGACGCAAATGCGACCTAATAACTAAATCTTAAGTCCTATTTTAGATCAACATTCTGCACTTTTTTCTCGACTGTTCTCTTTGGTATTGATCTTAAACTGAGTTATCACCTTTATGTCACAATGAGACTGATATCTCGTATGTCCAAAGTCTATCCATTAACTGATGCATCCGAAATGTAGAGCAGATTTTTAAAGTGACAGCATAGTGGTAGTTTTAAGGACTTACTACTTAGAATCTATGGCTGAACACTCAGGAATAGATAGAATTCTTTGTCAGAAACGGCTGTTTTTGGCTAGCTACCTATAAGTTCTAGAATCTACGTCCTAAAAATAGCTCCTACCAGCATGGAGATTTTTTAAAACCCTTTTGCAAAAATGTATTATAAAAAATACTGCGATGCTCTTCAATGGTTTCGCTAGTTCAACGTAGTCCACTCAGCTTTATCTAATTTTCATGTCAATGATTCCTCGCTATATTGCTTTCAATCCATTTTTTATAACTTTATTTTTAATTGAATCTGAATTAAGACTTAAACACTACGGTAACAACATACTTAAAATCGGTTAATCTTACTTTTGCTGATATAATGTACTATTATTTTAATCTCTTAGATTTAGGCCATATTATAATTTACACATCCGCAATGAGTTGAATGTAAAATCTTAAATATGTAACACCTATGTAACCCCATGCTCACGTAAATAAATGATTCTAATTCATCTACACCCCACAGGCATTGCCTTCTACAACCTGCGCAGACACACCAGCCTCTATCCGATGCTCTGCTCCACCGCTGCGCAGTCGTCCATAAAGCTGACCTACGCTGCTTCCTGGCGCGCCTCTTTGCTGGTCGATGCTGCCAAGATACTGGCAGCCTCGGCCAAGAAGGATATACCGCCAAAACTGCCCCCCGGCCTCTGGCACACGCTGAAGTCACAGTTCTGGCTCACACTGCCTACTGAAGGTATGTAGAGATACTTTGGACCAAAAGAGTCTGAGAGAAAGTTCCAGCCCCTTTAGAGCAGCGCAGTCGTCCATCCGGCTGACCTAGCTAAGCGGCGTCCTGGCAAGCCTCTTTGCTGGTCGATGCTGCCAAGATACTGGCAGCCTCGGCCAAGAAGGATATACCGCCGAAACTGCCCCCCGGTCTCTGCACAGTTCTGGCTCACACTGCCTACTGAAGGTACGTAGAGACACTTTGGACCTAAGGAGTCTGAGAGAAAGTTCCAGCCCCTTTAGAGCAGCGCAGTCGTCCATCCGACTGACCTAGGTAAGCGGCGTCCTGGCAAGCCTCTTTGCTGGTCGATGCTGCCAAGATACTGGCAGCCTTGGCCAAGTAGGAAACTTCCGAAACTTCGTTCAGTGCTGTGGCATACCCTTAAGTCACAGTTTTGGCTCACCTTGCCGACTGAAGTTATGTGCCAAAGGAGTCTGTGAGACAACAGCTGCTGCCACTTTAGAGACACATTTTTGTTTTAAATACTTTGCAAGCCAATGTAGGCTTGCCTACTCCTGCCGTAATCTGTCCCCACGCAAGCTATGGCAGTGCTCTTGTAGGTACTTATGCGATAACAGGTTACACAATGTGTATAATATGTCATATACAGGGTGTCCCAAAAAATAGTGTCAAGTGGAAGTCCAGAGATAGAGCACTCCTAGGGGTATCCGAATCACCACCATGTATGTTCAGCGATTTTTTGACGTTTAGAAGTTATGAGGCTTTTAAGGTTTTTTTGGGAAGAATTACCTAGCATTGGTTTTGATTTTTTAACTTTTTTTTGTATTTTTTTTTTTTATATTTTTTTTCTTAATTAGGGTCGCTAGGTAATTCTTCCCAAAAAAACCTTAAAAGCCTCATAACTTCTAAACGTCAAAAAATCGCTGAACATACATGGGGGTGATTCGGGTACCCCTAGGGGTGCTCTATCTCTGGACTTCCGCTTGACACTATTTTTTGGGACACCCTGTATATATGCCGGAGACAATGACCCTGCTCCCCAGACACGGTGCGTTCAGTAATCTGTGTTCACTTGACGACACTGCGCACTATCGTGTGTGGTTAACTGGTCACTGAGGTCGCCGATAAGGTCGTCCAAATTATTGAACGAGCGTGCGGAGTTCTCAGAGTCTACTTGAACAATCCGGCGTTTGTATGTGTTACCGGTCAAACCTGATTTCAGGACAAACTAGTTTCGCCTCGGCCAAAACAATCTGCATAAACCGGTATAGCCTAGCCTAGGCAGAACTAGTCTAGCCTAAGCTCGTATGGTACTGGTATAACCTAGGCAAAACTAGTTTGTCCTAGTAAGAATATGTACGCTCCAGAATAAACTAGTATCCATTTACGTACTGCTACTACTTTTATTTTTAATTAGGTCCTTGACACAATAACACAGACAACAATGATCAATCAGTGAACAGATAACACCGATACAAAATTTCAAACCAAGTCAATGACCGCAAAATGCTAGGTATCTTTTGATATTTATAAAAAATATTGAGTAGAACACAGATTTTTTTATTTGATAATACTGGAACAAAGTAGGTAAATGATAATGAGAAGCCAACTTATTTAGAGACGTCCATTAAGAGTCCACTTCAGGACCGTGGGAACTCAGTGACGGCCAAGTGCGTGAAGCGCTGTTTTCTAATAGCTGTTTCACCCAGAGCGAGACGGGACGCGGGAAAAGTGAGAGGCAATGCGGCTGTATGAGTCTACGTGTGTTCGTGTCCTTTCGCGAGTAACTAGTTGTAGTTGTAATGTAATAGATCAATTTTCCCAATTTTTTTCGTAGTTCAGCTGCCACTTCTACATTTTACTACAAAAAAAATTTTTTTTTTACAAGTACAACACATTTTTATGTTTCCAAGGTAGTTAGACTCCAATAGACAGTGTAATAATGTAAGGAAATAACAGCTGAAAGTAACCCCTTCTTCGGCGCGAAAAACGCATCGCTCTAATTTCTTTCAGGCTATTTTTCTTATCATAAAAACTATTTGCAAACCTCCGTATTGGTCATCTACTGATATAAACCAAGTTTCAGCAAAATCCAGCCTGTAGTTTAGAAATTAATCCGGAACTACGTTTGTATGGGAAAATAGTGCTCTAGTACCCTCTTAATTACGTGAGGTGATTTTGGCGATTTTTCGACCCCCCCCTCCCCCCGTGGTGATCTTATGTGAGATTTTTTTAAATGTTGCATTTTTGGCTGGCCTGTCGCATTGTTGCGATTCCAGTCGCCGCTTTATTAAACTTCCTCACTCTAACTATGCGATGTTTTCTGACGTTCCAGGCTGCATCTTGGACGAGGAGGAGCAAAGCGCTCTGGAGGTAGACTCGGTGCAGATCACCAAAAGCATGGTACGTATCACCCCTAAGGCTCCCTTCACACTTTGACTCAGGTCGTTGCGACTTGCGTCAGTGAGCCTAGCAAGGATTTTGTGACGCATTGAGGTGCGTCAGTGCACCCGCACAAATTCTTCCTAGCAAAAAGTCGCAACGACACGCATGTCGCAACGACATAAGTCAAAGTTTGAAGGGAGCCTTATCGGAATACTGGGTCGGGAATTGTCGGGAATCTTGCATTTGACACATATCGAAGGAAACATCTAATATCATTTCGATCTTTAAAAGCTTTTAAAATCAAAAGAACGGTTAAAGAAAACATCTTTAAATTGCTCTCCTGGAAAGTTAGCTTTTTGAACATGCGGCAGTTTACGTATTAGCCATCGAGTTATGTTCCGTCTTCATTATGGACAAGTGGAACAGCAATAAACCATTTTTTACAAACAAAAGATCACTCATCCATTATGTTGGACCGCATCCATGGCGGCATTCGTCAGCTTGAGCATATGAACTGCTTGAAGATGCTGAGGATCATCCACCCGCTCGAGAAAGGATGCCACACCATCGCCTTTGCCTCCGAGCCCATCTTGGGTAGCCTGCATAACATCCTGGCCTCGCAGGTAGGTCACCTACCACCTAATCTTCTTTTCACAGCCATCTTTATCTTATTATCGAGTTTTCTCCTAAATATAAGCAGAGTTGAAATATACATACAGGGTGTTGTTTTGTAAAGTTACACCCGGCTCAGGGGTGATTATTTACACGACACTGAAGCCAGAAAAAATATAAAAATATGTCAGTGAAAAATACCCAAAAATAATTAAATTGTGGCCGCCCGTGCTATTACACCAACGCTAGCGGCGAGTCGAGCGCAACCTTTTGAGAAAGCGGGGATATCCGCACGTCGCGGTTATTATAGAACAACTTGAACAAGGTGATTTATTCATCAAAAAATATTTAGAAAAAAAAAGAACTTGTTTTTAGTTTCAAGCGTTGCTCAAACTATCGTCCCTGACTCGGGTGTTACTGACCAAAACAACACCCTGTATACGAACTGGCCTATGAGGAAGTAAAATTAGGAAGTGAAAGTCTGAGAAGTGCTGCATCCTCTGTTGTTGTTGTCGACGACTCGAGTCATGTCGAGCGAAAAAGGCAAACATCTCGCAGAAATCTCGTGCCTTATTTATTTATTTTCGAATGAATTCGTGAGAATAGATGTGACATTTGCCGCAAACTGAGATGTTTCCTTCGAGATGTGTCGAATGCGAGCTTCACGAGAATTAACCCCATGACATAAGATTTTTCCTTCGAGATGTGTCGAATGCCAGATTCCCCAGAATTAGCCCCCTGCCCCTTTATCTCGCTGGCCTTTTGTCTACTCTCAACTGTCACCTTAGCCACTGTTAACTGTCACCTCAGTAGTGTTAAGTGGCTAAGGTGACAGTTGAGAGTAGGCAAAAGATCAGCGTGCTAAGGGGCTGATATATAGCAGCCCCGGCGGCACGGCACCGCGACAAAAGCTTTTATCCTGCTATCAATTAGCGCCATCTTATATTATTTTACTTTCGCAGAGTAAGAAAGCGCCACTCGATAACGGAATAAAATTAATGTTTGTCTAGATTTTGGATGAGGGATTTTATAGAATCGTCATTTCAGCTAGAATAGCTCAGTCCATTTCACTTCACTCATTGGCACATACTGCGTGACAGGGGTCCAAACTCCAAATATTGTATCAAAAATGAAATTAAATTAAACGGAATGGTGAAATTTTTATAGAACTACCGCGTGCATTTTGCTTGAATCCGGTCAGTCGGCATCGAATATTCTTTAATTTTGTCTAGCTTGTCCGGAGGTCTTGTTTTAGGCTTGCCTTTTTCCAGTCCCTTTAATTTCAAATAGTCAATAATGGCTTTACTGGCACTGTAGCGTCAGGGTGGCCACTTCACCCATCTATGAGTGGAGCCGTATAATTCATCTGCAGATTCAAACGCCTAATCTTTTTGTTATAAATTGTTTAGAGATTGTCCAGAATACGAGGCATTTGTTTCGGTCAGCGTTGATTTGGCTTTGTCAAGCGTAAACTTTACGTTGACTTCGGTTTTGGAAGCCAGCCCTAAACATACCGTATATCGTACATCTTAGGACTGAGTGTTGACTGTGTTTCCGTTTCCCGCCAGCCCCTGTCATCCGGTATGAAGAGACGTCACTGGCAGATGATTTCATGACATCCACCCGAAGATAGATGCCCCACGATATACATTAACAAAAAGACGGGCGATTTTTGGAGGGCTTATAACCAATGGAAATCGAATAATACAAAGTACGCTTAGTGCAGCTGGCTTTGCACAAGACTGGGTTAGGCCGTATCAATGGGTTTATAACTGTCTATCTCACTCTTTTGATCTGCATCGAGTAGGATAGATATAGGTGTGAACCCATAGATACGGTCTAACCCAGTGCTGTGCTAAGCTAGCGGCTTACGTTTGTTGTGCTTCAATGACTATCCAGGCGAAAAAGATGGTAACTTTATTGTGTAATGTAGTATTTGTATGTTTTTCTGAGTAGAACCACCCAATTGCTATCGTCTGTAATTTTCGCAAAACGCAGGTACATAATTAATCAAAATAGCCCGCGAGAATCTATAGGCACTTACTCGTCCTGATCAATAAAAGGTAAATGTTGGGTCAGGAGGTTATTATCATGTGATCAAGAACGAAGCCGTACGTATATTTATTTATTTATGTAAGATCGGATGTCTGGAAAAAATATCGCCAGAGGATGAGACTATTCAGGGTCCTGCACCTTTGCTTTCACACTTCAGTGGGTCGCAGGCCAACCCTAAAATTGTTAAAAGTGTTGTTCCATGCATTTACTGTTCAGATAATAATAAGTATGTGTGGCGTTGCCCCCATAAATTCCCTGACTAAATTAGGACGAGACATTTCCGGAATGGCCGGTATATGTCACGATAAATATAACAATAAGTTGTCTGATAAAATATATCGTAAAATCGGTAAGAGAAAATGGAAATTATATAAATTATAATAGTTCTCAAGTATAGTATGTAAGAATATCTTTTTTTCTATAATGTGTGACTAACGCGCGACTAATAACAAAATAATTTAGACGCTGTATGGATTATTTGCAATGTAAATGTTTTTTCCGAAAATAATATTGTTTAGGTACATTTTCAAGTCATAACTCAACTGTAAATGTGTAGAACGAAATATTTGCCGTTGTATAGACTATTTTTGATGTGTAGAGATGTTGACATGAATTTATTATTAAAAATGAATGTCTGTGATATTGCAGAACGTTGTTTACTTTTATGATTGTCTCCCCCTAAGGTCATCTCATAAGTAATGTCGTTTCCTAAGCGCATTGCACATTTAAAAATCCACTCATCCGCGTTGCGAGTTTTTCCCGTTTTATGAAGAAAAAAAAAAACAATCTATTCCGCCATACCTACTAAGGAATATTTTTATCCATTCCATTTGCCAGAACCATGATTGCAAACAAATGGGGAATATTTTTGCTATTTCCATGAATAAAATACTGTATTAAATAATGATTTCGTCCCATTTTCCATAGAAAAATGTGATTTAGTAGTTTCGTTAACTAACTGTGCTCTATTGGCGCCATAGTACCACAGCCAATTTTTAATTTGACCGCTGCAATCCGATTCTAAAGCATAAATTATAAGCTCACAACGCAGATTGAGTTGAACGTGTTGCCCCCAGAACGCCTGACCGAGTTCTGTTTGAGGACAAACGAGTTTCAACTGTTTCGGTTTGATTTGTGTCCACAGCTCTCTGAGATCCTGCCGAGTCCGTACGCGAATGGTTACTACGTGGACAACGTGGACCGGGGCTACCGCATAGTGGTGCGGGAGTGACGGGTTAGGAGGAAACTAGGTGGACTGGTCGGTGGGAGTCGCGAGCTAGCAGGGAAACTAGGTGGACTGTTCGGTGGGAGTCGCGAGTTAGCAGACGCTACTTTTATCTAAGGGTAGCTTCACAAAAAAAAACTTCTTATTTGGTCCAGGGTGGTTACCCTTGACGCTATTGCGTTCATATCGACGAGGTTTTTAAATTACACATTTTTTTAATTGCTAGTCATGCTTTGATTTTTTAAACTTTGTAATGTAGGTACCTAATGCTATTTTGTAGAAAAAAAAATGCGTGAAATATATAATTTTCCGTGATTGCCCCCATCTTGAAAAAGTAGCGTCAAGGGTAGAGGGGCAGTAAAGTACCTAAGGGTGCTTAAGGTCCACTGCTCTATTTGAATTTAGCCCTCTATGCACCCACGTCACGTCGGATATAGTCTGGGTTAATTTAATTATTGTATGCGTAGAAAATGCTAGAATTGGTTTTCTTAAAGTAAGAATGTTTTCTAATGTAAGACATGAACTTTACTCAACATTATTTTTTTGCGTTTGGAGCGCGTTGATGTCTTTTGTATCGAGTTGATTTATGAAAGGGTTTAGTGACAAATGCAATAGGATTATAGTATTTTGATATTTTTTACAAAAATAAATTGATATAAATTAAAATATTACTGAGTTTATTTTATTCCTAAAATAAATTGTTCCAATAAATTCCCCCAACTTTTTGGAAACACCCGCCAAAAAAAATGTCTATCGATTGACAGAATATAATTATGCAGTGTGGCCAACTTAGCGGCGCTTATCAGCTGCCTGTACACTAACACGCTTTCTCGCGCGATTGATGCCATTCCACTTCATTATTTTTGTCCTTTCTCGCTCTAGCACATCGGGAAAAGAGAGACAAGCATTTCGTCATTCGCGTGGAAATCATGGATTAGATAGAATTGCGTGAATAGTGTAGACGGAGCTAAGTTGAACATCTGTCAAATAAAAAAAAAACATTCGGGAAAAAGTTTTGCAGACTGTCGGACGTTGTTGGTTGTTGTCGGTATTTTAAAGAATTTCTTAATTTTTGAAGCAAATAAACTTCGTCAGCGTGTTTTAAAACACAATTCGTGGCTATATTTCAGTGCTGAATACAGTTTCAACCAATACAAGGTGTTCTAAAGTGCAATAAAACCCCTACATTCCATCGCTCAATTTACCGTTCGATCTCCGGCCTACTTTCGTCTCGTTTTTTCTCCTTCCACGTTAACAATGTCTCCTCAGGTAAGTACTATTTAATTGCCGTTGATTTGCTCGTAAATTCCTCTTCCATTAGCAAATAGATAAGGGCGTAGTTGATTAATCATCCAGATAGGGTGCAGGCTTGTACCTTGCGCCCTTGACCTCTCTAGCTTGTAAATAAGGAAGTAAGCAAAGGAAACTAAACCTTAACGCCTGCACATAATCTACTAGATGGGAGGATAGTATATATTCTCCGTTATTTCCAATTAGACAGGGGATTCCCTTCCTGTTGGCAAGGTTCCAATACTTATAGCTTGGTTTATAAAATGGTTTGATCATAATCTACACAATGTAAGACATTATGCCATTGTCTTGATGACTAGTCTGTGGATGGAATCCTGCAAGTAGATTTTGATTTTGACTTATGGACAGTTTTTAGAGTTGTGCCAATCGGGACCCTTAATTATTCTGCCTGTCTGACCTTTAACGGGCTGTATCTTTGGAACCGTTATAGGTTGCTGGTTAAAAATTTTAACAGAATATTGTGGAATTGTGGTAGATTAACTCTTGGCTAGTTTTTCAACTTTTTTGTTTAAAGGACAACTTTAGAAAAAATATAATACAAGCATCTAAATTCCTACTACTAGCTTGAGCCAACAGTGGTGGGTGTTGCCAACTTCAATGCTGCCGAAGATGCGGCAGCGCTCCGTGCGGCCATGAAGGGCTTCGGGACGGACGAGCAGGCCATCATCGACATCCTGTGCACGCGGTCCAACGCACAGCGCCTGGCCATCTCGCAGGCCTTTACGCATGAGTATGGACGGGTAAGTGGGGTCTATACAGGGCGTCCCACGGCTATGCCACATGGAGGGAAAGTACCTTTAATATTGTAGATGGAACATTTTACTGAAAGAAGACATTATTTGAATTTAAAAAACAATTTTAACTGCATTCATAGATATCTAACTAATTACACGGTTGAACCGGGAATCGAACCCGTCACATGAGAAAAATAATTACCCTGTAGTTTTATCATACCGATTGAAAGGCTTCATCAGAAGGATTATTTTTTGCTAAGTAACATGGTGTCAGAAATAAAAGGAAGACCATGAATTTTAACATTTTTAATACAACATTAATCAATTTATCAATGAAAATCACAGTAACAAAAGAATAAAAGTATGAAAATGAAACACATTTTTGAATTATTTCTTTATAATCAGCCAGCCGCATTGCGATGGACAAAATTTTACGCGTCTTTCGGCTCAGGATACGGCTCGATTTGTTGCATACTACCACGTAAATGTTTAAATTAATGGTCTTCCTTTTATTTCTGACACTATGTTATTTAGCAAAAAATAATCCTTATCGTGAAGCCTTTCGATCGGTATGATAAAACTACAGGGTAATTGTTTTTCTCATGTAACGGGTTCGATTCCCGGTTCAACCATGTAATTATTTTAATATCTATGAATGCAGTTTAAATTGTTTTTTAAATTAAAATAATGTCTTCTTTCAGTAAAATGTTCTATCTACAATATTTAAGGTACTTTCCCTCCATGTGGCATAGCCGTGGGACGCCCTGTATATTAAGTGAGCACCAGCTGTTTCTCATGACTCGATTCACAGCATGTCTATATTTAGAGTAAGAACCTTTAGACCGTTTCTTTAGAAAGTTTAATTGCAATATTTGAAAGAAGAATGAAAATACATTTATTAAAACACCACAACACACGTAAAAATTATAACGATAGGTTGGTACCTTCATACAAAAAATTAAAGTATAGAATAAAATAATTAAATATTTGGTAAATTGTTTAGCAATTTTAAGATGATGAGACAAACATTAACTTTCAACAATAACATCAAATATTGGTCCCTCCTAGGCCACTTGGACAATATATTTTAGTGGTAAAAAAATATTTTACTATTATATCTATCAACTAAATAAATTTTTCATGTTTTTGAAGTAAATTCATGTACTTTTTCATTTGTCAATTAACTTAATTACCATAAAACCATTATTCAACCTTGCCACGTGATTCCCAGCCTTATTTCAAGAGAGTAACAAACCAAACACCATGAATTTCGTGACCTATTAGCGCAGAGACAAAAAAGTTAAGTATCATTCAGCCAAAGTAGGTATGTGACCTTCAGCAGTAGAAAATTGCTGCTTCCATTATAGAAAACTCGTCCATTATCCTATGACCTTTGAATGTCGTTTAGCTATATTACTAGACCCGTGCTATTGGAGATCACCGATCGTGGTCGCGTCGTCTGTAGACACAGCTGACTCACGCCCTCTAGACGCGACAATGGATGATTGATTGTGATACTAGTCTTCAACCTCACGCTTCACATTGTTTTCAATGAAATGAAAATTAACATTATTTCTCTGATGAATAATATGTAATAAATAATATGACAAGTTTTTTTTCATAGTTTCGGTTCTCATTCGGAGACCTTAATCGGCTATCGCGACACAAATAAAAGTAAAACCGTTTACAAAATACAATAAGTTAACTGAGCAAAAATTGCCGTCCATTGCCTGAGCAGACTTAAGACGCCATACGTCTCACAACTAGCGCCGCAAATGGAAAAAAATCATATCTTTTTTTTTGGATACGTTTTTAGCAAAAAACGCTCCTGCGATTTCTCGACGCGAGGCTTAACTATTTTTAGGACCTAAGGTTTGCATTCCAGGATTGGATTTCCTACGAATGCAATCGATTCTCGCCAAAAGTGGCCACTTTTGGCGAGAATCGATTGCATTCTTAAGTTCTAGGATCTGGAATCCAAACCTTAGGTCCTAAAAATAGTTAAGCCTCGCGTCGAGAAATCGCAGGAGCGTTTTTTGCTAAAAACGCATCTAAAAAAAAGATATGATTTTTTTTCCATTGGCGGCGCTAGTTGTGAGACGCATTTCATCTTAAGTCAGACTTAATAAACATTGAAACGAAACACAATTTTTTAATCGTAAAATACAGCCCCGCGACACACCCGACACAAAGGTTCCCATGACGCTAGGAGCATTCCCCCGCTGCACCGCCAGACTAACAAAGCCAACTGGCCAACTGAACTGATCCTATAGCATGCCATCAACATGGGGCTGTCTAATGACTTCCACTGCAGGGCCTGTAAAGAGGCGCCAGAGACCATGGAACACGTTCTGTGTGATTGCGATGTTCTAGCTAGTAAACGCACGAGTCTTCTCGGGATAGCATATCCTAGACAGGAAGAACATAAGTTCCTCAACCGCGGTGACGTTCTAAAGCTTATGACCTCGGTCTTTGCACGTCACAGGAATAAGGACGGGGGTGACCCAAAAGATCCCACTGAGTCGAAGTGTCCTGGGCTCTCAGCCTGGCCCCATACTTATAAGATAAGATAATATACCATAACATCTCCAACCTTCCCCAGGACATAATCGAGGACCTGAAGAGCGAGCTCGGCGGCCACTTCGAGGACGTGATCGTGGCGCTCATGCTGCCAGCTGAGGAGTACCTCTGCAAGGTAAACCATCTTTGATCTGTCGTTTAGACATCGATCGAACCTACAGACAGGGCGACGTTAAATTCGCTAAGCGAAAGTTCATCAAAACAAAAATTTCACAGTTTTTTACATTTTGTAGCTAAAAAACTGTGAAAATTTTGAATTTCCCGCCACGTTGCTATCGTCTACCCTTAAGTTCGCGAGTAAACCAGCCCCTGCATATCCAATGTAAAATAACAGTTTTTAAATATTAAAAAAAAAGGTTTTTCATGTCACTAAGGGCTATTTTCGAGTGTTTTGACGCTCGACGGCCGAATGTTTTTTAGAGAATAGAGGCGGAGTTCTATGATAGTAAGATAAGTAAAAACTCGTATGAGGTAGTGGCCACCCTTGATTCTATGATTATTGGGTTTACTTCTTATTGCATTGTGTTAGGAGCTGAACAACTGCATGGAGGGTCTAGGCACGGACGAGCACACGCTGGTCGAGATCCTGTGCACCCGCACCAAGAAGGAGATCGCCGGCATCGTGGAGGCCTACGAGAGACGTGAGTACAACTGAAGGGTCTGGGGCCTTAGCCTGTAACACAAGGCGTATCAATGGCGTCCCAGGTAGAAGGACAAAACGGGGATTTTTTCGTTGTTCTCCTACAACCAGCGAACTAATTCTCTAGAATTAGACTCATAATATTATTTGCTGTACTACAAAAACATTAAAAGGACCGACACTGGAGCATTAATAAATCGTAATTGAAACCGTCAACCGGGAGCCCATTTTGGCACCATTGCGTTACAGGCTAAGGGCACTGGCAAGCACACCCTGGTCACAAAAAATCTATTCGCGCCTTTGTGCCTTTTAGAAAGTGTAAAGAGTGTAAATTACCAATAGCTCTTGAACCCCATAACATTCATCATGCCACGGGGCTGAACCAACATCAATTTGGAACGACATGTTGTGTGTGTCTAATGGTTGTTACAATTAAAATCGCATTGTCTGGATGTATATACACACCCATACCACAGACAGATATGAATTAAGATAACATTTAGCGCGACGCTTGTAGCATTGTTTTGATCGTGTAAAACATCCAAAATAATAGATTGTAACAACATAATTCTGTACAGGATGTTTTAGAAAGGTCTTTTACACGTATAGTAAAAATTGCTTGTTTTGATGAGTTAAGCGACCCCTTTTAGGGTCACATGAACTTTCCGAAACACCCCGAATATACAACAGTTATCGATAAAACAGTATTCTTATACACAAATGATCCTCCTGAAAGATCTTTGCAACGTTGCTCGTTTTTTCCCTCTAGAAAGTGTAACAAGTGTAAATACAAAAGTATGAAAGTAAGATGGATTGTTCCCTGGCCGTGAGCAACCGTCCCCTGACCAAGAACACTTACCAGAAAGTGTAACAAGTGTAAGCACAAAAGTATGAAAGTATGGTTGATTGTTCCCTGGCCGTGAGCAAGCGTCCGTCCCCTGACCAAACAAATGTGCCAGAAAGTGTTATAAGTGTAAAAACAAAAGTACGAAAGTAAGGTTGATTGTTCCGTGGCCGTGAGCAACCATCCCCTTGCCAAACACATGTGCCAGAAAGTGTAACAAGTGTAAACACAGAAGTATGAAAGTAACGTTGATTGTTCCCTGGCCGTGTACAACAGTCCCCTGACCGAGCACATGTGCTAGAAAGTGTAGAAAGTGCAAAAAAAAAAGCAGGAAACTAACGTTTTTTGTTCCCTGGCAGCGTACAACCGTCCACTGGCCTAGAAAGTGTAAAAAGTGTAAAAACAAAAGCAGGAAACTAACGTTTCTTGTTCCCTTGCAGTGTACAACCGTCCTCTGGCCGAGCACATGTGCTCCGAGACCTCGGGCGACTTCCGACGGCTGCTAACACTCATCGTGACTGTAAGTTTTTCATCTCACTATCTGTCACTTATTGATAAACAATTTCACCAAGACTTCAAGCTCAATTTGCATTCATAATTTTGGTTTCAAGCGAGTCGAATCAGATTATTTTCAAAGCTTTATGCAGACAAAATACGAAAGGTGAACCTAGCCCAAGTAAGGGAGTCGTGGTGATTTTGATTTTTCTGTATGAGCTGAAAATGATTTTACGTAAGACTAAAGACAAGACATGACTCAGTTTCGTCTAACTTACAAAGTCTTTGTTGTGATGTTGCTAATAATATGCACCTATGTGTGACGAAGGAATGATATAAGGCTTGCAATACTTAAGGCTGGAAGATAGCAGCGTGGCGGGAAATTCAAAATTTTCACAGTTTTTTAAATTTTGTAGCTAAACTGAGCAATTTTTGTTCAGCGATTTTTCGTTCGCGGCAATAACATAGTATTCTTTTCATTATTGTAAACAATAGAACAACAATAATTCAGCCGATTATGTGTTCTGGTCTACGACAAGTTTTTTGGGCAGTGCCACTGCTTCGTAGACCAGAACACATAATCGGCTGAATTATTGTTGTTCTGTTGTTTACAATAATGAAGAGAATACTATGTCATTGCCGCGAACGAAAAATCGCTGAACAAAAATTGCTCAGTTTAGCTACAAAATGCAAAAAACTGTGAAAATTTTGAATTTCCCGCCACGTTGCTATCGTCTAACCTTAACTAGAACTTCCGAGGCAATGGAATGTCCTACGCTTACATAATTAAGTAGTTAGGTACGAGTTATCCTGCTTGGATGAATAACGTGGCTGCTTAGTGTAACTAATGTAATTACTGTGGATATGCTTTAGCTAACGTTTGTTTCTTTTGCACACTAACTTATTGTTGAATTTGTTAAAAACCAATTCCCTTTTAGATCAGATCGTTACTGTTCCCAGACTATTACTCATTCGAGTGTCATTCGAGGTCACGGGCAGCCATTTGGAACACCCAATTTATAAGAACACCCAATCTAATTAGTTGAAAGCACAATTCAAACTTTTACTTTCGCTTACGCCGCGGATTCTATTCGACCTTGGTTGGAGTGGCTATCACCTCAGGGCCTTCAGAATAAAATTTGGTCGGGCGGCACAACATCGCGACAAAAGTTTTATCGTGCTATCGAGGAACGCCAACTTGCTTTACTTAGTAAATAAAATAATATTACGCTAGCGGGATAATAAAGTTTGTCGCGGTGTCATGCCACCGGGGCTGATGAGATAATCCAGACGTTATTTCATCTGCGAGTAAATCAACATAAGCAAGTTTACATCAGGGTAACTTTGAACGTGAAAAAAAACGGTCCTCTTTGAAATAGCACCTTTTCCGAGCATCAATCTTATGGGAACCACAAATCAACCGACTGATCTGTACCATTTTATTACTCACAAATCTCAGATAAACATCCTTTATTAGGCTTTTTCTGCAAACAAAGTCGGGATCAAAAGCTAGTGTTAAATTGTAATTTAACTTTTAAAATCACGTTTAACTAGGTACCAAAATTCTATCCGATGATCTTTCGGGGAAAAGATAGTTAGAGCAAAAGTTTTTAGGGATTTGATGCAAGTCACTTAAGCAATCGAGTTAACGTTTTCGAGCAATTTATGTTTGATTAAGGCCCGGTTTCTGAGTTGAGAATTTTGCTAAGCAAATGGGTAAGTGTCGTCCTATCTCTGCAGATTTCTCACAAAAGAGCGTGACAGAGCGATACGTAAGTATGTGCTTAGTAAAATTCTCAACGTCATAAAATTTCAAGTAGGGAACCCATCTCTAGCACACTGGCCCTTCTTACCAAGCCACTCCACCCAAGGGCTCCGTACCACCGCTACCACGTTGTAACTCAGACTGCGCACCGGCAGGGGGCGCGCGACGAGGAGGCCGCCGTGGACCCGGCGCGCGCGCAGGAGGCCGCGCAGCAGCTCTTCGACGCCGGAGAGGCCAAGTGGGGCACGGATGAGGAGATATTTAACAAGGTATGTACGTTACGTTGGCCAAACGAAACGGGGCATCTCTATCAAATAACCCATCGCGGACGTCAAACACAAACGCTTAACCGGATCAGCGCCTCTATTCTCTAAAAAAAACAGCGCCAAAACACTCGAAAATAGCCCTTATTGAAATGAACAATCTTGTTTTGACATTTAAAAAAGGTAATTTTTCGGTGGATATTGTAGAGAATACAGGGGCTGTGGTCTATGAACAATTGAACATATGCTCGAGGGAAGCATCCACTATCCATTTTGATAAACCTATAATTTTGCCTAAGGAAAACCGATACCATCCTCGTTTGCTGCGGGAAGCAATAGACCTTCATAAATATCCGAATTTTTGACAAATATGGAACATTCCATCAGTTTGGGATCCGATATAACATTATACAGATTTTTTAACCTTATGAAAATCTTTAGAATTCAGGTATATTTGATTTTACCAATGTAGCAACATAATTTTTTCAACAAATGCTAGGCGGGGCAAAGAAAGAATGTCTTCAAGCCGTGAATGTCCTAAGATTGTTCCTCTTTGGCTTCAGATCCTGGCGCACGAGAGCTTCGGCCAGCTGCGGCTGGTGTTCGACGCGTACAAAGGCTTGGCGGGACGCACCATCGAGCAAGCGATCAAGGCCGAGATCGGGGGCGAGCTGAAGGAAGCGCTTTCGGCTATAGGTGAGTCAAGGTCCCAACCGTTCATTAAAACACACATCAGACTCGTTGATAAAGTACCGAATGCCGCCATCCGACGTCGAACAAAGGTTGACGATATCGGTGATTAAATCTCGAGTCTCAAGTGGAAATGGGTAGGACTATTGATGTACCGTTCCCGGGAACATTCCCAATCGCTGGAAACATTGCCGGCAACATTGCCGGCAATGTTCCCCAACTGGGAATTTACTGGGAACTTTGCTCAAATCTTGAGATATTCCAATATTTGTTTGCTGAACTGTACATGATTTTGGATTCTCTATACACCAGGTAATAAATTATCAATAAAAACCCCATAACTTTGAAAACTGCCAGCCCATTGGGAATGTTTCCGGAAATGTTTCCAGTTTATTTCCGGCAATGTTTCCCATTGGGAATGTTCCCGGCAATGTTCCTGGCAATGTTTCCAGTTTATTTCCGGCAAAGTTTCCAAGCAATCTTTCTCGGGATATTTGTTGGTGAACTTTACCATTATTTATGCAAATATCGATGATCTTGTATAGTGTTGTGATGAATTTTATGATAAAGATAATGGAACAGTCGCCCGCAACGTTTTAAACAACTAAAAAGGTTACAGTTTCCCTTTATGATATGTCACAAAGTACGAAATTCTAGATTTAAACAGCTAAAACTTAAAATCCTAACCAACCACACACTACCTTAACCTGCCAAGGTCGAGTCGGATTCGCGCAGCGTTGGTTCCGTAGCATACATGCATAACATGAACTTAGAAGAAAAAAAAAAGTTTTATTTTTTATTTTTCCTCATAAATCGAAAATTATACGGGTGGCATGTGTGGCTGACCATTTTATGTCGTTTATAAGAAATGAGGGTTTCACGGTGGTATTACAGAAAGCTCATTGATAACACAGTTTAAACTCTTCCCGCACAGTCGGAGTTTAAACATGGTTTAAACTCTTCTCACTAACAGTTTAGTAGAGCTTATTCATTAATCTTAGAGATTCCTTTATTAGGCTAATCAAATCAGTGACAGTGATCATGATGCTCGCTCAATGAGATCTACCCGATAAAAGTATCAAAACTGTAACTGTCCATATCTCCTAAACGGCTAATGCTAGACCCATGTTCATGGTACTCTGAGAAAAGGGCTCGACGAGATCTACCCGATAAAAGTATCAAAACTTTAACTGCCCATATCTCCTAAACGGCTAATGCTAGACCCATGTTCATGGTACTCTAAGAAAAGGGCTCGACGAGATCTACCCGATAAAAGTATCAAAACTTTAACTGCCCATATCTCCTAAACGGCTAATGCTAGACCCATGTTCATGGTACTCTGAGAAAAGGGCTCGACGAGATCTACCCGATAAAAGTATCAAAACTTTAACTACCCATATCTCCTAAACGGCTAATGCTAGACCCATGTTCATGGTACTCTAAGAAAAGGGCTTGACGAGATCTACCCGATAAAATTATCAAAACTTTAAGTGCCCATATCTCCTAAACGGCTAATGCTAGACCCATGTTCATGGTACTCTGAGAAAAGGGCTCGACGAGATCTACCCGATAAAAGTATCAAAACTTTAACTACCCATATCTCCTAAACGGCTAATGCTAGACCCATGTTCATGGTACTCTAAGAAAAGGGCTTGACGAGATCTACCCGATAAAATTATCAAAACTTTAAGTGCCCATATCTCCTAAACAGCTAATGCTAGACCCATGTTCATGGTACTCTAATAAAAGGGCTCGACGAGATCTACCTACTTTCATCGGGTACATCTCGTCACGCCCTTTTATTAGAGTACCATGAACATGGGTCTAGCATTAGCTGTTTAGGAGATATGAGCACTTAAAGTTTTGATACTTTTATCGGGTAGATCTCGCCAAGCCCTTTTCTTAGAGTACCATGAACATGGGTCTAGCATTAGCCGTTTAGGAGATATGGGCAGTTAAAGTTTTGATACTTTTATTGGGTAGATCTCGTCAAGCCCTTTTCTTAGAGTACCATGAACATGGGTCTAGCATTAGCCGTTTAGGAGATATGGGCACTTAAAGTTTTGATACTTTTATCGGGTAGATCTCGTCGAGCCCTTTTCTTAGAGTACCATGAACATGGGTCTAGCATTAGCCGTTTAGGAGATATGGACAGTTAAAGTTTTGATACTTTTATCGGGTAGATCTCGTCGAGCCTTTTTCTTAGAGTACCCCGTCGTCTAATTCATTCATCTACCAAGTTTCATGGCTTACCTGGGGAAATGTACCTATACATCCCGAGTTTACAGTTCGGGGCGAACTACTAGTATTAATAATTTGGAATATTATAGAAACCCGCGATCAGTCAATCAATTCAGCCCACTGTTGACCATTGTCAAGGAGCATAACATCGGTAGCCAATGGTTGAAGACAAAAAAACACAATAACTCTGAGTTTCATTGAAGATTGAATTCACTAATATATGTAAATCATATGAATAATTCACTTTTATTGGCAATAAGTAGGGATTTCATGGAATTTTTAAAGAAAATACCGATTTTATGCAGTTTCTATATGGCAACACTGTAAGGAAAGACGCTTATGAATTGTCACGTGATTAACGAACGCGATATTTCAAGAATCAGCATGATTGACTTCACTAATATATGTAAATCATATGAATAATTCACTTTTATTGGCAATAAGTAGGGATTTCATGGAATTTTTAAAGAAAATACCCATTTTATGCAGTTTCTATATGGCAACACTGTAAGGAAAGACGCTTATGCATTGTCACGTGATTAACGAACGCGATATTTCAAGAATAAGCATGAATTATAAACAAAAAAACTACTGGGAATTTATGGGAACATTGGGAAAGTTTCGGAAACTTTCCGGCAATGTTTCCAGTGGAAACATTGCCGGGAGTGGCAATGTTTCCAAGCGTACATCACTAGGTAGGACACCTGCCCCTCTACCCTTGACGCATTTTTTTCAATATGGCACAATTTATAAAATTCAATATTTCACGAATTAAGGCGCATTTTATATTTTTACTGTACCAAATAGCCTTAAGTTTGAATACACATTACAAAGTATATAAAATCAAAGCATGACTATGCGAATTCGAAGAGAAATGAATTAAACAACTTAGTCAATATTAATGCAATAGCGTCAAGGGTAACCCCACTAGCGAGGAAGGAAGATGGCCGGTGGACAAAGGCAGTGACAGTGGCGGCCGAGAACTGGACGGTGATCAGTCGGAAGACCAGCAGCCCGATGGTCGGACGACATTGTCACAGCGGCGGAGGGTCCATGGATGCGGATGGCGAGGGACCGTGAGAGGTGGCGCGTGAGGGGGAAAAGGCCTATACCCAACAGTGGGTGGGCTGATGATGATGAAATAATAAATATGACAAGTTTTTTTACTGGTTTCGGCTATCGCGACACAAATAAAAGTAAGTAAAACCTTTTACCAAATACAAGTCAGAGTTCTTTTCGGAAAAGCAGTTTTCTATACAAAATACATGTTGATCCCTAATTCAAATCAAAATCAAATCAATTTTGTTTTTATTATATCAGAAATAATAATTTTAACAGTAACTAGAGAGTCAACTCTGAACCCCAAACTAAAAATAATTGTGTCTTGGGGAACAGTTCTACCGTTTTGTGGGAACTACTAAATACACAATAATTCATAATCCCTAAAAACTTTTTATGAGTGTATCTCCGACGTTGTACAAAATACCAACTTGACCTAGGAAGGTATTCAGGGAAGACAGCATTCAAAATTCCAGGCATCAAAAAGCATTTGAGTCACAAACTCGCGTGGGTCTTCACACTCTAGCTAGGTCAATTGGCGACTTCCTCCCAATTTACTGGGACGATTGACATAAATAGCCCTTCTTGAAATTTTACTACTCGTCATCAATCGTAAAAAAGCAAATTGTATGTGCCCAAAACTTGTGCCCAGTCCGGACTTATCAAATAAATATTCACTTTTAGTGATTCGCGATATTTAAACATTATTGTATTCGAAACGGGTCGAATCGCGATTGGTCAAATAAATGCCTCAATTCTCTTGGCCAATTACCAGGCCCTTTCACCATGTTAGAATTAAGCTAGCCAAAAATTCAAACAAGCTGACGGTGTCCTTTTTAACTATGTCTGCTTTAGTGGTACTTTTATTCCAGGCTTTTTGTTATATTTTGTATTTCGTAAACAGTTAATCTTACTTGTATTAACCATGATTAAGATCTCCGAATGAGAATCGAAACAAGTCGGCTACACCGACATACATACAAGTAAGATTAACCGTTTACAAAGTACAAAATGTGCAGTGCTTACGAAAGTTAAAGGTTGGACCATAGCAACGTGGCGGGAATTTCAAAATGTTCACAATTTTTTAGATTTTGAAGTTAAATTGAGCTAGCAAAAGCTAAAAAACTGAAAATTTTGAATTTTTCGCCACGTTGCTATCGTCCAATCTTAAGAGTAAAAACAGTTACTAAACCCCGTCCCGCCCCCTCTAACCCCCGCATTTACAGTGGAGTGCGTGGAGAGCGCCGCGGCATGGTTCGCGACGCGCCTGCGCAAGTCCATGGAGGGGATGGGCACCAACGACCGCACCCTCATACGGATCGTGGTCAGCCGCAGCGAGCTCGACCTTGGCGCCATAAAGCGGGAATACGAACGGCTTTATAATAAGACTTTGGAAAGCGAAATCCGGGTAGGTCGTCATGTCGGTTGATGCTAGCTCTCTCGGCTTGGGGGCTGTACTGAGGTAAGGGTGTGGTGTGCTGGCTTAGTTCACACTTTGACGCATGTGTTTGCGACGTTTAGAGCTTGCGCCAAGAAAGAAGTCCCGCAGGTTGAATAATTTTGGTTCTTAGTGCGATAGACTTAAGGGTAGACGATAGCAACGTGGCAGGAAATTCAAAATTTTCACAGTTTTTTACATTTTGTAGCTAAATTGGGCTATTTTTGTTCAGCGATTTTTCGTTCGCGGAAATAACAAAGTATTCTTTTAATTTTTGTAAACAACAGAACAACAATAATTCAGCCGATTATGTGTTCTGGTCTACGACAAGTTTTTTGGGCAGTGCCAATTGAAAATTGGGACTGCCTGTGAAAATTTTGAATTTCCCGCCACGCTGCTATCATCCCACCTTAAGGACTTTGCTGAGGGACTTCGTTGATGGCGCCAGCTCGAGCTAGGAAGGATTTGTTCGCCTCCCGCATTGACGAACGTCACTATGCTACCGTGCGTCCTACCGCCAGGCTCGCGGGTAAGACAAATCTGTCTCGTTTCGCCATTGTTCGCTAATTTTTCTCTTGACCTTAAGGCCCAAACCTAGGCACAACTAGCGCCGCCAATGAAAAGAAAAAACATATCTTCATTTTGACTGCGTTTTTTGCTAAAAACGAAACGTCAAATGATAATCCCTAGGCTTAACTATTTTTAGGACCTAAGGTTTAGATTCCAGATCCTAGAACCTAAGAATAAAACCCGTCGCCGCATGGCTATTTTTGGCGGAGGCGGGTTTTATTCGTAGGTGTTCTACGTTGGAATCTAAACCTTAGGTTCTAAAAATTGGCGCCGCTAGTTGTGCGAGCCAATGAGCCAAGTACCTACACTTAAGGCTCGGTATAAGGCTAACTAGCGCCACCAATGTTGAAAAAATGTCCCTTCAGAAGAAGTTTCTGACAAAGATGAGCTCATGCGCCATGCTTTTCTAGATTTTTAAGTTTAGGTACCCAACTCTATTTCTAGTCTTAAGCTAAACAAATTTTCGATAACCGCCAAAAACGGCCGCTTTTGGCGGTTATCGAAAATTTGTTAGCTTAAAAGTAAATTTCGAAGAGGGTATATCTACACTTAAAAAATCTAGAAAAGCATGGCGCATAGGCTCATCTTAGGATTTTTTCAGAAACTTCTTCTATAGGAAGATATGATTTTTTTAACATTCGTGGCGCTAGTTAGCCTTATACCGAGCCTTAAGCGTTCTGTTTCATGCAAATCCTTTCTGTGCTACTCACTGCCTGGCGCAACGACACGCGTCAAAGTGTAAAGTGAGCCGTTTCTCTAGGGTTTGAAGGTCGGTCGTCGCAGCGTCGAGGGTCCCTGGGTTCATCATATATTTCCGGGTATGTAACGGTCTTGTGTGTGTATCTTTCTAGTGGAGTGCGTGGAGAACGCGCCGGCCTGGTTCGCTCAGCGGCTCCGCGACGCTATGCAGGGCGCCGGGACTGAAGACAAGACTTTGATCCGTATCATAGCGAGCCGAGCAGAGATCGACCTCGGCGGGATCAAGCGCGAGTATGAGAGGCTCTTTGATAAGATGCTCGAGAGCGATCTGAAGGTACGGACGGGTCGCTTCTTGGTGGTGGTTGTTGTCAATGTTTTCGCTTTTACAACGGAATAGTGGTTCGGCATATTATTTATTTATTTAAAAAAAACTAAGTCCTTTGCATCTACGTAATGAGATGATTTATACAGCGTCCAGTGGCACCTTCACGCTCACAAGATGGGTGAAGAGACCACTTGGCGCTGCAGTGCCTGGGACATTACCTAAAATAAACCTAAATCAAAGACTTGAGGCCTTTACTTCTTCTTCAGGGATGTTGCGTAGGTACAGTACACGTAAAATTTGGCGTGATTCTTGCTAGCTGCTATTATTACAGCTTTTATGGTACCAGCTATTTACTTTTGCACAGAGCTCTTGTATGGAGTTTATTCGTTACCGATGCTAGAGCTAAAACATTGACAACAGCCTCAGCTTTCTGGTCTAGCACAGCCAAATATGCATCCATCATCTGCACATTTCTAAACCATGTTAAAAGTAACGATCCAGAATATTTAACGCATGATTTCTCCGCTTGGCTTTCGATGTTATTGTTTAAATCTTGATAATAATGATTCAATATAGTGTTTTTAAATGTTCTCTGTCGCTACTTTTGGTGATCGGATGCAGGAGGTGAGATTCATTATACTTACCTTAATAGTCTAAGAAATAAATGCATATTTTCATAACTAGGCCCATTGATACTTGAGCCCATAGTAACTTTGTCGGGTATTTAATTTCTCGTTGTTAGTGAGTAGGTTTTTTTTATAATACTACAAGTAGGACATAATGGACTAGCTAGATTAACCCAGCAGTAAAGGATTAATTAACTTGAAAGTTACTTATATCTGCGCATCTCGCATAGAAATGTAACGCAATGGTGTCAAAATTGGCTCCCAGTTGACGGCTTCAATTTCGATTTATAAAATATGCTGTTGGTCCTTTTACTGCCGGTTTCTGATTTGAGAAATTCGCTAAGCAAGCACTTAAATATCGTTCTGCCTCTGCGGATGTCTCACAAAAGAACGTGACAGAACGATACGATAGATAGATTTACTTAGTGAAATTCTCAATTCAGAAACCGGTCATTAATGTTTTTGTAGTACAGCAAAGAATATTCTAATTCTAGAGGATTAGTTCACTGGTTGTAGGAAAAGGAAATAGAGGAAACCACGGTTTTGTCCTCCTACTGGGATGCCATCGACACGCCATTGCTTTACAGACTTAAACCCCTGAACAGGGCCCTTAGCCTGTAACACAATGGTGCCAAAATGGGCTGTCAGGTGACGACTTCAATTACGATTTTCTAACGCTGTCTGTCCTTTTAATGTTTTTGTAGTACAGCAAAGAATATTTTGATTCTAATTCTAGAGGATTAGTTCTCTGGTTGTAGGAGAAAAACGAGGAGAGCCCGGTTTTGTCCTTCTGCCGGGACGCCATTGCCATTGTGCTAAGGGCCCTGCTTGGTACGCCGACCTCTGTTCCCCACTTAGGTTCTACCTACAAGCTCTATGTGATCCAACATTGTATGTATGTACAGTTAGTACATCACCCTATTAGCTTACCACGATTATTACCTCCATACCACGATGCCCTATCCATACACACTTGAAGTAAAATAACCCACACAAACCACCCATCTCATCCTCACCACACGAGTTACTAATCGCTTCGCGTATGTTCTCTCCCCACGCATGTGTCCGTCGCCTGTCACCTGTCGCGCCATCTAACGGTGTCCGTCGGTTTCACGCGGGCGGCAGCAGGGCGAGACGTCCGGCGACTACAAGCGGGCGCTCGTGGCGCTCGTCGGGGGTCCCGCCTAAACACGGGCTGATGGAGGATGGCGGGCTATCGGCGTTCGGTCGCAGGATAACTGAAGAAACCTTTATTTATGTACAGGCATAGCCAGTGGCGCCGCTAGGTAACCAGGGGCCCTGGGGCAAAAAAAAACTGGGCCCCCACTAAACTGTTTAGGTTTTATCATCTCAAAATATGTTGAATACTTAAAAAGGGTCTGGAAATGTCAGTCTTAAAACGGAAAAATTAACTCTTGAATGTTTGTAATAATTTCATAACACTATTATTCAGGTTGCCAAATTCTGGGCCAAAACAGTTTAGATTTAAGTATCGGTTTTGCCATCGATACGCTAAGAACAAGATAACACTATTGTTCTAACTAACAAATAAGGCGCGCAGCGCGCCCGAAAATTCACCGAATTTACATCTTTTCTAAGCCACGGCTAGGAGGATACTTTCATAGGGATAACGAAGGAAGTGAGTGACTCCTTTCCTTTTGCGTGTTCGATATTCCCGAGAATTGCCCCCTTCTATGGATCTATTCTCGTCTCGAATATGTTAAATCTCATTAGCTCGGATTAGTGTTTTGAAAACCTTTGTTCCCAGTATGTCACACTGTAACATGCTGGGAATTTTCAAAATAAAAAAAAGAGTTAGCCCATTGTGTTGTAAGACTTACTGGCTCTATTCAGTTGAGAGTTCGAATGACGGACTGTCTCGTCAGCTTACGAATGCCTTATTACTCGAACCATGATAGCCCGGAGATTTTAAATCGACAGCTTTAGTTTGTAAGTACTCATTACTTTTAAAAGCTTTTGGTGTTTAGATGAAGATAATTATATTTATAGTCTGATTTACCTGGTTGGTATTTCAGCGTTGTTAGAGCTTAGAGTAAGGAAACAAAATGTTAGTTATTATTTGCATCACAGACCAACGATAATTTTAATAATTACTTATTTATATTGTGCTACAACAAGACTGCAATAAAAGACAGTGGAGAAGTTCATTTTCAACAAGAGATTAAAATAAACTCCCAAATCGAAGGCAAGCTAGAACATTTTGTATTTTTTATGCAATTTTTTTTAAATTAGGCACACAAGACAGCACGTCGACGCTTACATGCTAGCACTCTACCATTACGACGTTAAGGGTGACTTTACAACAAAAGTGTACACTCTGACGTGCTGTCTTGTGTAGGATTAAAAAATGTGAATGTATGATTTGTCAATTATTATTAATTACCATCGGAACTGTTGGTTTTCTCATTGTTTGCGCATTACTGCTGTAAGCATAATTTACTGATGTGTCTGACACTATGAATACATTTTAATGTTTATTATGAGATACAAATTTTATTTTGATTTAAAATCCTTCACCATGTCACATTCTTTCAGATTCTCTTTATTGATATCAAAAGTATATTTGATATGAAATGAAAAATCACAACTAGGTTCTGTAAAAGATATTTACTGCAAGTCTTACAATCTTGGATAACAGCCATTCAGACCAAAAACTTATTCAATCTTTAATTAACATAATAATATGTGTTAAAATTCTAGACAAGCCGAGTAATGGAAAGTAATTTATACCTACAAGAAAATAAGATACATGTTTGTGTGCATTCTTCGTTCCTTTATAAGTACAAACGAACGCCTTCCATTTGCTAAAGGACTGTTATTTAGAAAAGAGATGGAGTTGCGGTTCGCATTAAATTTGCTATCACACCAAAACTACTGTAAATGATTTAGGTCTACCGAGCTCTAGGCAGCCAGTCAGCCAGGCCGTCGGTAGCGAGTAAAACATATGACGGCGTATGAGAGCCCGCGTACAAGGCGGCCGCGATTTCCTGGGGCCTTAGCCTGTAAATCTATGGCGTGTCAATGGCGTCCCAGCAGAAGGACAAAACCGGGTTTTCCTCATTTTTCTCACCAGAAAACTAATACTCTAGAATTATAATCAGAATATTCTTTGCTGGCCTATAAAAACATTAAAAGGACCAACAGTAATAATAAATCGTAATTGAAGCCGTCAACTGGGAGCCCATTTTGGCAGGCTAAGGCCCCTCTGGTTGCGGCAGCCAATATAACGCGCCCGATTGCACTGCAGCCAATTCGGAAGGCAAAGTTTTTTGTTCGAAAGTCCGTTATTGGCTTAATCTTATCTTTAGACAATATTGAGAAACTAATTTCAATATTTTTTATTTTGGTTCAGTAGTTTGGATTTTACAACGTTTCAAAGATACGGTTTTATGACGTCACGCGACGGTCTGCATACTGTTGGCGGTCAATGCGGTCATAGGAACAAAACATTTTAGCGCATAAAAACAAAACCACTGGACCAAAATAAAAAATATTGAAATTAGTTTCTCAATATTGTCTAAAGATAAGATTAAGCCAATAACGGACTTACGAACAAAAAACTTTGCCTTCCGAATTGGCGGAGCCAAGTAAACATGAAAATACCAACAAGATCAATACGCACGGAGTCAACTAAGTTCCAGGTTCCACACGACAATATTAAAAAAATCGGACCAACGAAAGTTAAAAATATGAATGACATATCTAGTTTAGATAGTGGCAGTTTTTGATAAATATATTCCAAAAGCACTCTACAGGGCGTCCCACGGCTATGCCACATGGAGGGAAAGTACCTTGAATATTGTAGATGGAACATTTTACTGAAAGAAGACATTATTTGAATTTAAAAAACAATTTAAACGCCATTCATAGATATTTAAATAATTGCATGAACCGGGAATCGAACCCGTTACATGAGAAAAATAATTACTTTATAGTTTTATCATACCGATCAAAAGGCTTCATGATAAGGATAATTTTTTGCTAAATAACATAGTGTCAGAAATAAAAGGAAGACCATGAATTTTAACATTTTTAATACCACATTAATCGATTTATCAATGAAAATCACAGTAACAAAAAAATAAAAGTATGAAAATGAAACACATTTTTGAATTATTTCTTTATAATCAGCCAGCCGCATTGCGATGGACAAAATTTTACGCGTCTTTCGGCTCAGGATACGGCTCGATTTGTTGCATACTACCAGGTAAATGTTAAAATTCATGGTCTTCCTTTTATTTTTGACACTATGTTATTTAGCAAAAATAATCCTTATCATGAAGCCTTTCGATCGGTATGATAAAACTACAGGGTAATAATTTTTCTCATGTAACGGGTTCGATTCCCGGTTCAACCATGTAATTATTTAAATATCTATGAATGCAGTTAAAATTGTTTTTTAAACTAAAAATAATGTCTTCTTTCAGTAAAATGTTCCATCTACAATATTTAAGGTACTTTCCCTCCATGTGGCATAGCCGTGGGACGCCCTGTATAGGAATCACGGATGTGAGGATGTGGCTCATACAGTTAAAATAATACATCAAATAATTCATATTCACCTACTTTATGTATAAGAATATAGTTTATTACAATAACTAGAGTTTCGCCCGCGACTTCGTCCACTAGCCTCTAACGTGATGATACTGATCTATACCTATATACACACACGCATAGTTCAATTTTATTTATCCGCATACAGCCCTATTTTCGGGAATAACAAGAATAATATCGAATTAAATATCATTCCTTTATAACATTATGTTTAACACTAGCTATACATACGTAGTAGCTTTAGGTTCCCCAGAATCGGACCTAATGCGTAAAAAAAAAAATTATACTTCGTCAATAATAATATAATAGTTCTCATATAACACTAATTCTCTCTACACAGTTCAACATAAAAGCTCGTTACACACATGAACAAAAGGCGTGTCGGAGCCGAATGCGGTTTTTTTCTGTATTGTTTGAATTTTTGTACGAAAGACACACAAGTGGGAGCCGTGGCGACGCGATGCGTCCAAACCTTCGATAAAGTCACCCTGACTGACAACTGACAACCGCCTTGGGCTCCACCACGATTTTTGTGAGTAACGAGCTTAAGGTGAAATACGTCTCACAACTAGCGCCGCCAATGGAAAAAAAAAATCACCTTTTTTTTTATGCGTTTTTAGCAAAAAACGCTCCTGCGATTTCTCAACGCGAGGCTTAACTATTTTTAGGACCTAAGGTTTGGATTCCAGATCCTAGAACTTAAGAATGCAATCGATTCTCGCCAAAAGTGGCCACTTTTGGTGAGAATCGATTGCATTCGTAGGAAGTCCAATCCTGGAATCCAAACCTTAGGTCCTAAAAATAGTTAAGCCTCGCGTCGAGGAATCGCAGGAGCTTTTTTTGGTAAAAACGCATCCAAAAAAAAGATATGATTTTTTTCCATTGGCGGCGCTAGTTGTGAGACTCATTTCATCTTAACGGTTTCCCAAAGCGGGAACCGAAAAAAAATGGCGAAAACAAAAAGACGTTTTCAAACTACATTGCACGTCTTTTGACACTACCGCGCTCCGCATAAGCCGGCTACACACGGCCCTAAAATCAGATGCAATATCAGGGAAGTGGTGGGGAGCACCCTAGATCGCCTCGTGTGTAGGCAAATCGTACCAATCGTACCAACTCAGAAATTGGTTCGAGCTAGCTCACGATTTTTGTCCCGATATCGCCACTGATTTTAGGACCGTGTGTAGCCGGCTTTAGTGACATTACATAAAACAGTTACCTTCACTCCTCTAATACTCGAAAGGGTATGATATCAAAGCTACGAGTAAGAACCTATCTGTATAAAGTACGGGTCGTCCATCAAGGAGGGGGTCCGGAAAAAATCACTAAATATCACAAGGGGCATGGGGCGTGTAGCGTGTATTTTTTTTTCGTTGAACACGCCAATAGCCCATCAGTAACGACCTGCAACAAAGGCTGGCCACAAAGTACGGATTTTTTCCGTAACGTAAAAACGAATCAGAATTCCGAACTGCCCCTCTGCCCTTGACGCATTTTTCTAACACGGCCGCAATATGGCGCAATTTACAAAATTTAATATTTTAGAAATTAAGACACATTTTGTGTTTTTATTGAATAAAACAGCCTTACTTTTGAATAAACATTACAAAGTATTTAAAATCAAATCATTATACTTACTTTACTTTATACTTTATTGCACACATGAAAAAAAAATATAACATAAATTACATAAAAGAAAGTGGTAGTGTACACGGCGAACTTATTTCAGTAGAAATCTCTTCCAGTCAACCCTACTATCATTACTATGCAAATCAAAGAGAAATTAATTTTAAAACTTTTTCAATTTGATCGGAATAGCGTCAAGGGCAACCCCCCTGTATAGGTATGTTTGGTGGGTGACATATCTTCTTTTTGGATGCGTTTTTGCTAACGAGCCATCCCTGGGCTTAACAATTTTTAGGACCTAAGACCTAGATTCCAGATCCTACGAATAAATCCCGCACAAGTCAAAACTTGCAAGACTTGTGCGAATTTATTCGTAGGTTCTAGGGTAACCTCCTTTTAATGAACGACACCATATCGTGGATACCGCAGCGGCGGTACTTATCCCATTATTGATTAGCACCATATTGCTTTTTTTTTTTAACTACGTAAAGCGTAAAAAATATTATACGTAATAAATATTTTCAAATTAAAAGCGAGATATGGGTATACTCGACACAGGGATAAAAGCGATTGCCGCAGTGTTGTGCCCCCTGTATAGCCAATTTGGTATTAGAGGTGCGAACGTATCAATCAAAGTAATTTACAATAATATTACAACTACAAAAAACGCTAACAGCCGGGTCCACACTTACCGAGCAGGCCTCTCGAGACAAGCGCTCGTCAAGCGTAAACGGGGGGCAATTGTCTAAATTTCGAATCTATCCCTTTCAAATTGACGTTTAAAGGGTGATGACGAACTTCAGAATGCATTTATTTGATACAAACTATCATTGAAAGCGAATGATATTGAGTGAACGATTTGCTATTTTCTCCACTCAATATCCTTCAAAATCGAGTCGCAATCTCTATCCCAATCCCAATCGCTTTCAATGACAGTTTGTATAAATAAAAAGCAGTCTGAAGTTCGTCAGACGCGAGGCTTGTTGACGGTAGACAAGCGTTTGCCTCGCGAGGCTGCTCGGTCAGTGACCCGGGCAATGAACATCATATTGTGAAAACAGTCACTAAATATATAATTGCATATATTTTACAATAAAAGCAAATCGTCTATAGTGAGGAACATAATAATATTCGAAGTAAAGCCACCGGTTCACTTGGTTCCGTCCGAAACACTGGATTCTAATGAACACTTAGCTTTATCCTTGAAACAGACTATAGAGCCGAACGAATACTAATCCTTACTTACCCTAGGGCAGGCAAAAAAAAACTCAATATACAGAGTCTTATTAATGATATTTTACCGACGCCGGTTTATACATTTGTATTAAAATCGATAAGGGAAAACACATCCTACGACATTCACCTTAAATCTCAACATTGATTGACTAAAATCGTGAACAATATTATATTGTGTGCGTATTCGCTTCCATCATTGATTTGTCGCGCGCCCTCTGCCACTGAAATGTCTTTATAACGCAACTTTGGCGTAACTTACGTAATACTAGTTTAAGAGCTGACGTTCGGCGCCTTGATCGCGTATTTCTTTAGTTAGTAAAGTAAGCAACTCCCACTGTCAACCAGCATAGCAACACAAATTAGGGGCAATTAAACCCCGATTGCTCCGGGCACCACTTTATACAGGGTTAAACTAAGGCCTTTTTGCATCTACGTAATGAGATGATTTATATAGCGTCCAGTGGCACCTTCACGCACACTAGATGGGTGAAGAGACCACTCGGCGCTGCAGTGCCTGGGACATTTTTTTAGAAGCCTACCTTAATCGTTATAAATATAGTTACAGGAAAACGTTCTCCTATAACCTGTAACGTTTTTCTGTAACTATAACGGTTAAGGTACCTGCCCTTACTGCCCCGTCTCAAAAATCCACCCTGTATGTCAAGAAAGGTCATTATCATCATCATCACTGTATTGACGTCTTACAAGCGGTAGAGCTATCGCTGCTAGATACGTAATAAAGGCGCCGAAAATGTCTCGCAGAAAGTACTAACATAGATAGATAGAAGGACCCAACCAAAGGTAGATCTGAAAACAGAGATCTCGTGTTACAAAAAGGACTATATAAACCGTAAGTGGTCGTTTTTGGAACCCTACGTCATCATCATATCCGGTTTATTTACTGGAAAATTGCTCTTATTGCAATGTACTTTTTTAAATAATGATTTAGAGTGCATTTCATGAAATAATTCCCTTGGGTTGAACGAAAATAGTCCCTATTACATCGTAATAAGAGTTTCGTCAAGGGAAGTTCGTGAAACCCACTTTACGTTGCATATTTTTTTGTGAATACACCCCTGTATTGGCTCCCTCACTTTGTCAGCGGTCTTCGAACAACCGAGCTATTCTAATTCCTTTTTCGAGGAGCAACTTGCTTGAGACTCTCAGTCCAAAGAAAATAAACTTGATGAGCTCCGTTTGAAGCCATAGCAAAAATGATACAATATACTTATAAAAACAACGATCCCCTAAAGTTTAACAAGACCAACACGCGTATATTCAGGGTAATTTTTAAATAGCTTTATTCCTGAAACACGTCAACTTATTAATGTGATTTCCAACAACTTTTTTTCTGCGACTTTTCGAATAGCTGGATACTTTTTATTTATTAAACGTTTCTTATTCTTTAAAAGTTTGCATTTGTACCATTTCAACGCTGCCTGCGCGGCGCGCTTTCGTGCCCCTCCACTCTCTACCACCTTTTCAGCCTGTCCTTCTTGTTACTCCGCGGCGCAAACTTTGCATTTTTTTTTTGTGTGTAAAAATAAAATTGCTCTTTGGCCAAAATCGTAGAAGCAAAGTTGTTCGAATACACATATATAAGTTGACGTGTTTCAGGAATAAAAGTTTTGAAAAAGTGCCCTGTGAGTATATTATGTAAAAAAAAAACACTCAACCTTTGAGCGTCAAAACACTCGAAAATAGCCCTTATTGAAATTAACAATTTTTTTTTTTACATTTAAAACGGTTATATTTACGGTGGATACAGGGGCTGTATACGTTAGTACCTTGTGCCTGTCCGTAAGTTGAAAGCCCTATCTAAAACAGTAGCAGTAAAGAGTGCTGCTCGGCAGACGGGGGCGCGCCGGGCCGGCGAGCGCGCGGCGCGGTTGAGGGCTCAATCCACGTTGGGGCTGAAGAACTGCGCCCTCAACTCGTCGAGCGGGAGCACCTGCTCGGCACCGATCGCTGGCTGCTGCTCGCCCTTCGACTGCTCTCTTAGTTCTGGAATTGACACGGATATGCTAAAAATATGGAATATGACGTACAAACTTACACGTTTTGTAAGGATAGAAGCATGGGCGTCGCCAAGGGGCAAAGAAAGACAAACATTTTACTTTAAAATTTTCCAATTTTCATGTATTTTGTTATTAATTTAATTTTATATTTTATACAAAAAAAAGTAACTAAGGCAATAATTATTTAAGTTATGGAGAAATTAATTAATTAATTGAATTGAAAAAGGCTGCCGTGCGTGCTAGTGAGCTAGAGATTGAGTGTCTGATATTTGTATGATGCTATGCTATACCGTGAACCATGATAGACAATAAACTAGTCTGTGCCATACATGGTGGTTTGATTGTTGACATGGCGCAGCCGGTAGGATCCGAACCTACGCTCCCAAAGGGAATCTGATTTCCAATCAGTGGCCTTAGCCTGTAACACAATGGCGTATCAATGGCGTCCCAGGTAGAAGGACAAAACCGGGATTTTTTCGTTGCTCTCCTACAACCAGCGAACTAATCCTCTAGAATCAGACTCATAATATTCTTTGCTGTACTACAAAAACATTAAAAGGACCGACACTGGACCGACAGCATGAATAAATCGTAATTGAAACCGTCAACCGGGTGCCCATTTTGGCACCATTGCGTTACAGGCTAAGGGCCCTGGTTGACTCACCGTGCCAGTGGTGCAGCAGTCGGTTGAAGAACTGTGCGCTTGTTTGTAAGCTGAGTGAACACACAGTCAACTGTGGAGGTAGAGGTTGCGGGGTCGACTCACCGTGCCAGTGGTGCAGCAGTCGGTTGTAGAACTGTGCGCTTGTTTGTAAGCTGAGTGAACACACAGTCAACTGTGGAGGTAGAGGTTGCGGGGTCGACTCACCGTGCCAGTGGTGCAGCAGTCGGTTGAAGAACTGTGCGCTTGTTTGTAAGCTGAGTGAACACACAGTCAACTGTGGAGGTAGAGGTTGCGGGGTCGACTCACCGTGCCAGTGGTGCAGCAGTCGGTTGAAGAACTGTGCGCTTGTTTGTAAGCTGAGTGAACACACAGTCAACTGTGGAGGTAGAGGTTGCGGGGTCGACTCACCGTGCCAGTGGTGCAGCAGTCGGTTGTAGAACTGTGCGCTTGTTTGTAAGCTGAGTGAACACACAGTCAACTGTGGAGGTAGAGGTTGCGGGGTCGACTCACCGTGCCAGTGGTGCAGCAGTCGGTTGTAGAACTGTGCGCTTGTTTGTAAGCTGAGTGAACACACAGTCAAGTGTGGAGGTAGAGGTTGAGGGGTCGACTCACCGTGCCAGTGGTGCAGCAGTCGGTTGTAGAACAGTGCGCTTGTTTGTAAGCTGAGTGAACACACAGACAACTGTGGAGGTAGAGGTTGAGGGGTCGACTCACCGTGCCAGTGGTGCAGCAGTCGGTTGTAGAACTGTGCGCTTGTTTGTAAGCTGAGTGAACACACAGTCAAGTGTGGAGGTAGAGGTTGAGGGGTCGACTCACCGTGCCAGTGGTGCAGCAGTCGGTTGTAGAACTGTGCGCTTGTTTGTAAGCTGAGTGAACACACAGTCAACTGTGGAGGTAGAGGTTGAGGGGTCGACTCACCGTGCCAGTGGTGCAGCAGTCGGTTGTAGAACTGTGCGCTTGTTTGTAAGCTGAGTGAACACACAGTCAACTGTGGAGGTAGAGGTTGCGGGGTCGACTCACCGTGCCAGTGGTGCAGCAGTCGGTTGTAGAACTGTGCGCTTGTTTGTAAGCTGAGTGAACACACAGTCAACTGTGGAGGTAGAGGTTGAGGGGTCGACTCACCGTGCCAGTGGTGCAGCAGTCGGTTGTAGAACTGTGCGCTTGTTTGTAAGCTGAGTGAACACACAGTCAACTGTGGAGGTAGAGGTTGAGGGGTCGACTCACCGTGCCAGTGGTGCAGCAGTCGGTTGTAGAACTGTGCGCTTGTTTGTAAGCTGAGTGAACACACAGTCAATTGTGGAGGTAGAGGTTGAGGGGTCGACTCACCGTGCCAGTGGTGCAGCAGTCGGTTGTAGAACTGTGCGCTTGTTTGTAAGCTGAGTGAACACACAGTCAACTGTGGAGGTAGAGGTTGCGGGGTCGACTCACCGTGCCAGTGGTGCAGCAGTCGGTTGTAGAACTGTGCGCTTGTTTGTAAGCTGAGTGAACACACAGTCAACTGTGGAGGTAGAGGTTGAGGGGTCGACTCACCGTGCCAGTGATGCAGCAGTCGGTTGAAGGACTCTGCGCGGTCGTTGTCCTTGAGCTGAGTGAACACGTGCACGAGGCCGCGGTAGTCGTACTCGAGACCAGAGTAGCGCTCGCCGAACAACTTTAGACCTAGAGGGGAGGAGACAGGGTTTAGTTTGGTTTTTTCTACGACTTCCAAGTTTAGAGAAGCTTTTGCACAAATGTTCGTTTTGGTGTGGATCCCCTTTTGGTTCGGGAAATAGCTGTGTCACATCATAAAACGTGATAGAAAATAAATAAATAAGGTTCTGTCAACGAAAATAACGAATTACTGCAATTTCCTCGTAAAAATAACGAATAACCGTACCACTGAACGACAGTTCTCTGAGAGCCGTATTACGTTCAAAAGGAACCAGTAAACGCAGCTATTTATTATACTATAGCATCTAATAAAACTGCGGCGTTATTTCTGATCAAGGTCAATAAGCCGTTTTCAGCACAAATTCACAAAGCATTTCATAGATGGCGCCTAAAGGTGTGTCCATAGAAGAACCGGAATACGGCTGAATGAATCTGTGCTAAGCCGTATTCCGGTTCTTCTATGGCCACGCCTGTAGGCGCCATCTATGAAATGCTTTGTGAATTTGCGCTAAAAACGGCTCATTGCAAAAAGATCTTTGTCGCATTGTATCTTCCTTTATTTAATTACAAAAAAAGGAGTCCATCGACGCGGGAGGAAAACCCTCGTAATGTCTGAAAAAATCCAATCTCTGCTAACAATATAAACTTGTTGAATACTCACTTATAGAGATGGAGCGGAAGTATAGTTTTTCGGCCTGGCTGTGCATGTTCATGTGATAGTTGTAGAGAGAGGCGAGGTGTCCGATGCTCAGCCCCACCTCATAGTCCTCCGCGCCCAGCAGCTCCTCCTTGATCGCTATTGCCTTCAGGTGCATCGTCTCCGCCGCCTGGGGAAATGGGGAGATGGGCTGGGTTAGTTGGTCCAACTAATAATTGTGCACGGAGTTTGTGTTTCCGGCAAACTAACCCCCGACCCAAAAAGATTTTGTAGATTTTGATTTTATGTAGCACACACAATATTTTCTCAAAGGAAAAATTATATTATTTGTTTTTACCTATTGGCAACACAACACTCAGGTGTTGATAACCTTGGGTTCGACACATCTGACAAGAAGTGAGTAGGGTAAGTACTTGTATTTTTTTTAAATTTTGTTTCTTTCTTGGTTACGTCCGAAAAATAAGCCAAAATTGACGAAATAAGAAAACACATAAGAGAACACATTCTCAATTTCGTAAATTTTGGCCAATTTTTCTGACTGATTCATGTTATCTTCGTGACTTAAAGCCGATGACTTTTGCATCAACAAAATGTGATCACGATGTTTTTGGTTTAAACCCCTCAAGATGTCAAAGAGACAGTTTTTTTTTGTATCGATTTAAAAACAGACTTTAGGCTACCACCGCATGAATTGAATAGGTACCTGGAATTTAGGCTACCATCGCATGAGTTGAATAGGTACCTGGAATTTAGTCTACCTACGCATGAGTTGAATAGGTACCTGGAATTTAGGCTACCACCGCATGAGTTGAATAGGTACCTGGAATTTAGGCTACCATCGCATGAGTTGAATAGGTACCTGGAATTTAGTCTACCTACGCATGAGTTGAATAGGTACCTGGAATTTAGGCTACCACCGCATGAGTTGAATAGGTACCTGGAATTTAGGCTACCACCGCATAAGTTTAATAGGTGCCTGGAATTTAGGTACTTCAGACTACCACCGCCATAACGTAGGTACGTACCTGGAATTTAGGCTACCACCGAATGAGTTGAATAGGTACCTGGAATTTAGGCTACGACCGAATGAGTTGAATAGGTACCTGGAATTTAGACTACCACCGCATGAGTTGAATAGGTACCTGGAACTTCTGCATGCTCTGGTAGAGGCGGCCAAGGTTCCCGTAGTGCTTGGCGGTCTGCACGTTCTTCTCGCCGAAAGCCTTCATTGACAGCTCGAGCGCGGCCTTGTGCAGCGCCTCTGACTCCTCCAGCAGGCTGGGCTCTGTTGACAACCAGATGACGGTTATAATCATCATCATCGATCATCACATTTCTTTGTTAATTTATAATCAGCTCTATAAACATTTTTATAAGGTTAAAAAATTCGCTCGGGACAGGATTTGAAGCCGCAACCTCTTGCATTCCGTGCAGGCGCTCTACCAATTGAGCTACCGAGTCAAGTACTGTCTTTGCGAATTTTCCAACCTCATTGACACTCGTCTTACGGACGATGGGGCGCCATCTAATCTTTATAAAGTCCCCTAGCACGGGTTAGTGCTTCAGAAAATATAAAAAGTGTATAATCAGTGTAGATACAGGCTTGCCTAGTGTAAGGAGTGCAGAATTTAAAATATTGCAGCCCCATTTTTTTAAATAAATCCTTTGTAAACTCTTTACTGCTGTATAACGTGTGTTTTTGTAAATTTAGTTTTTTTTATTTTATTTTCAGCCCACATTTGCCCACTGTTGGGTGTCTACGACGATTCGTTCACCGTATTTTATTGTAGGATTTTCTTTATATTAATTTTCAATGCGCTATTTTTATTATATACATTTTATACAAGTTTTAATATTCTAGTGTCTTTTAAATGGATTTTATGTACAACACTCTAAGTAAGTAAATTATTTATATTTTGAATGCATCCATCTGATTCTGTCAAAATAATGTCAATTTATCTGTAACTTCTTTCCTATCTCTTTTCTAACCACATACTGGCGCTCTGATTTATTTCTCTTTTTAATTGTTAATACAAAATTCCTTATTTTCAAACTCTCCTTTTTATTTATCTTTGTTCCGTGACGAACATTGGGTATAGGCCTTTTCCCTTCACGCCACCCTTTTCGATCTTTACTGGTGACGGGTAACGGAGTGGCGACCGAGAATGGGACGTCGGTCGGTAGGCAGACCAGCAGCCCGGTGGTCAGATGACATCTCTAAGGTGACAGAGGGCCCGTGGATGCGATCAGCTGACGGGTATAATGACGTTCAATGTGTTGGAACGTAAACTGACCTTCTTGCAATCTATGGCAATCTAGGCTTGTGTCACTCGAAAGAAAACATGTCAACATAGCAGTTTACATTATTACAATAAATTATCACTGAAATTCTGATCCATCTGTTTTTGTGTTTGCCCCTATAACCCAATGGTGTTGTTTCACATAAATATGGAGATCCAGCCAGTCTCAGCAAGTTCTGGCTCGCGAGCCAAAACACGGAACATGTTCTGCGCGACGTTGCGGCGACACGTAGAAACATTGTTCCTAGACATGTTCTGCGACAACTTGTGAGTGAATACGAGTCTTTACACTCTCTGTGTAGAGCAAACCAAGAAGCTGTCAAAACAACAAATAGTCGAACTTACCGCTCAAGTCTTGACTGGGAGGCATGTCGAGTGCAATCTCTTCAAGTATGAGTGCCTTCACCCGCTTCGCTGAGGCGAGCAGCAGGTGTTCTGGCGGGACTAGTTTCTGAAAAGAAACGTAGAGATCGTTCAAATTCCGTTAAGGCGCTGGGTAATTAGCCCGCGCTCAAAGAAAAATGCATAAAATCGATACCTGTATCAAATACACTAAATAGTTTTGTGTTAATATCCATAACAGATTGCAAGATATTTAGCTTGAAAAAAAGTGCGCCGCCTATTTTTTTTCAAGCAAAATATCTTCAAAACGTTTATGAATGTCAACACGAAACTGGCTGTTTTAGATAGGTCTCACCTAATTCTAGGGTTTGATATGTGAAAATTTTGTGCATTTTTGCACCGCGCCTTCAGACAGCTTTTATGGGGCATCTAAACGGGCAATATTTTTTGGCAATATTGGCAATCATAGCCCCGGGCTACAGTAAAAAACAATTTTTAGTGTTCGATAATGAAATGCAGTGTGAAGTTTGTCAGCACCCTTCAAACGTCAAATTGAAAGAGATCACGATAGATTCAAAAGTCAGAAAATGTAATCTTTGCCGCACAAAAGTGGCAGCCGTCGGAAAACGCATAACTTCTTTGAAGTGGAAGTGGGCAGGGCACCTGGCGAGACGTACCGTTGGCAGATGGACAAAGTAGATTGGGGAATGGCAACCCCGAGAGGGGAAGAGATCGGTTGGCAGACCACTAGCCAGATGATCCGACGACATAGCCCAAGTAGCCGGAAAACAGTGGTTGCGCCTGGCGCAGGATCGTGAGCATAAAGAGGCCTTTACACAGTAGTAGAAGCACTCACAGCCTAGTTATAGCCGTTCTTAATCGATTGGCAAAGTTAAGCGACATCGGCCGCGGTCAGTCCATGGATGGGTGACCGCTAGTGGCAATAATATCTGAGCGCTTCCGTGCTTCGGAAGGCACGTTAAACCGTTGGTCCCGGTTGTTGTTGATTAATAACAATCGTTAAGCCATGTCAGAGACCCTTTGGGTGGCCTAAAAACTCTGACACCAGGGGTGGCCACTACCTCATACGATTACCTACCTACAGTAAGTGTTAACAGGCTGATGATGATGATGATGAATCTTTGTAGACTCACCTCTATGATCCGAATAGCGCGCTCGGCGTGGTCCCTCGCCTTGTAGAACTTCCCTGAAGAATACTCGAGTACGTAGAGCGCATAGGCGAGATCCTCTTGCGCCGTGGCCACGTGGAGACTGCTGCGGCCAAACACACGCCGCAGGCTCGCCAGCGCCTCCTGCCAGAAAAATACACGGCCATTTTTAAAAAGCTTTTTGCCACAAACACCCCAACTTCTAAATGTGATGTCCAACAACTTTTATTCTAAGACTTTGGTGAAAGCGATTTTTTTAGGAGCAGGAGAGTCTGGAAAAGTGGCAGAGAGTGGAGGGGCACGAAAGCGCGCCGCACAGGCAGCTCTGAAATGGTAGAAATGCACACTTTTAAAGAATAAGAGACGTTCAATAAATAAAAAGTATCGAGCTTTTCGAAAAGTCTCCGAACAAAAGTTGATGGATATCACATTTAGAAGTTGACGTAGAAATAACTTTGTACTCGATTTTTTAAGATTGCACGGAAGACAAGATTAGCTTTTGACCAAGAGTTGCCACACAAAATTGCCGGCTTAGTTCGAACGTGCATGCGTTAGTTCCGGCCGCTGCCGCATGAAACCTCACAGTAGACTCTAATGTGTGCTTATAGTGGCGCAAATTCGCCTGGCTACAGACTCACCTCGTAGACAGCGACGCTGTGGTTGATAGAGTCTATATTCAGCAGGTAGAACTCGTAGTCCAACAGTGCGGCGGCATATCTGGGGTGCGCTGGCCCGAGGGTTCGTCTGGCTATAGACTCACCTCATAGACAGCGACGCTGTGGTTGATAGAGTCTATATTCAGCAAGTAGAACCCGTAGTCCAACAGTGCGGCGGCATATCTGGGGTGCGCTGGCCCGAGGGTTCGTCTGGCTATAGACTCACCTCATAGACAGCGACGCTGTGGTTGATAGAGTCTATATTCAGCAAGTAGAACCCGTAGTCCAACAGTGCGGCGGCATATCTCGGGTGCGCTGGCCCGAGGGTTCGTCTGGCTATAGACTCACCTCGTAGACAGCGACGCTGTGGTTGATAGAGTCTATATTCAGCAGGTAGAACCCGTAGTCCAACAGTGCGGCGGCATATCTGGGGTGCGCTGGCCCGAGGGTTCGTCTGGCTATAGACTCACCTCGTAGACAGCGACGCTGTGGTTGATAGAGTCTATATTCAGCAGGTAGAACCCGTAGTCCAACAGTGCGGCGGCATATCTGGGGTGCGCTGGCCCGAGGGTTCGTCTGGCTATAGACTCACCTCATAGACAGCGACGCTGTGGTTGATAGAGTCTATATTCAGCAAGTAGAACCCGTAGTCCAACAGTGCGGCGGCATATCTCGGGTGCGCTGGCCCGAGGGTTCGTCTGGCTATAGACTCACCTCGTAGACAGCGACGCTGTGGTTGATAGAGTCTATATTCAGCAGGTAGAACCCGTAGTCCAACAGTGCGGCGGCATATCTGGGGTGTGCTGGCCCGAGGGTTCGTCTGGCTATAGACTCACCTCGTAGACAGCGACGCTGTGGTTGATAGAGTCTATATTCAGCAGGTAGAACCCGTAGTCCAACAGTGCGGCGGCATATCTGGGGTGCGCTGGCCCGAGGGTTCGTCTGGCTATAGACTCACCTCATAGACAGCGACGCTGTGGTTGATAGAGTCTATATTCAGCAAGTAGAACCCGTAGTCCAACAGTGCGGCGGCATATCTCGGGTGCGCTGGCCCGAGGGTTCGTCTGGCTATAGACTCACCTCGTAGACAGCGACGCTGTGGTTGATAGAGTCTATATTCAGCAGGTAGAACCCGTAGTCCAACAGTGCGGCGGCATATCTGGGGTGCGCTGGCCCGAGGGTTCGTCTGGCTATAGACTCACCTCATAGACAGCGACGCTGTGGTTGATAGAGTCTATATTCAGCAAGTAGAACCCGTAGTCCAACAGTGCGGCGGCATATCTCGGGTGCGCTGGCCCGAGGGTTCGTCTGGCTATAGACTCACCTCGTAGACAGCGACGCTGTGGTTGATAGAGTCTATATTCAGCAGGTAGAACCCGTAGTCCAACAGTGCGGCGGCATATCTGGGGTGCGCTGGCCCGAGGGTTCGTCTGGCTATAGACTCACCTCGTAGACAGCGACGCTGTGGTTGATAGAGTCTATATTCAGCAGGTAGAACCCGTAGTCCAACAGTGCGGCGGCATATCTGGGGTGTGCTGGCCCGAGGGTTCGTCTGGCTATAGACTCACCTCGTAGACAGCGACGCTGTGGTTGATAGAGTCTATATTTAGCAAGTAGAACCCGTAGTCCAACAGTGCGGCGGCATATCTGGGGTGTGCTGGCCCGAGGGTTCGTCTGGCGAGGGCGACGGCCTGCCTCACAAGGAGGCCGGCGCGCGCGAAGCGTCGCTTCACCACGCAAGCCTTGCCGCACGCGCGGACCACTTCCACAGTCAGTCTGATGAGGAAAAGTGGGATTCATTAGCTTTGTTCCTTTTAACCTCTCGAGCGTGTATGGAACATTTTCAGCGTGTGGAGGGGAAGCGAGTTGAAGGCGCAGTAGTTTTGTTAATTGTTGTAAATAATAAAACATTTCATTTGTTCAGCAGACACATATCTAACATTTGCTTTTGTAAGCCAGAAAACTGCCAGGTTTATGGGTATATACAGATCCATGCCTACGCTCCGGAGGTTAAGTTGTACCGACATTTGCTCCTTGCAAGGAACAGAATCTAATTACGACTTTTGATAACTGTAAGAAACAGCCCTGGCGGTGGTAGTAAATTAATGCAAGATAGCCGTAATCGATGACAGGGTAAATGCGTTTACCGCTGTGTCGGTCGTGGCATGCCGATGCACAAAAAAAATAGGCATGCCTCCATGTGCAGCGGACGAAGAGAAAAACGCTGATTTTTTTGAGCTAAAGATACACCGCGCTATTTTAGTGGTTTTAAAGCCGAAGGTATTTTGTTGCACTGGTGATTCTGAGCCAAATTACAAAATTTCATTCCAAAACGCGCGAAAATAAAATTCACTTCTCCATACAAATGGTGTCGATTGGCAATAGACATTTGTACTGGGAAGTGATTTTTTTTTCGCTCAATTTGACGTTTTTCAAATTTTGGAATTTGGCTCAGAATGACCAGTGCAACAAAATACCTTCGCCTTTAAAACCATTAAAATAGCACAGTGTATATTTACTTGTGAGGCGTATGTGGCCGCAGCATCCGCAGCGCCTGCTCACTCCATGTTTAGGCAGCGTTGTAGTCGCAGCGGACGAAGAATAAAGAGCTAAACTCCTTGTACGTACAGGCTATAAACTAAAGATATACTTACTTGTGAGGCGTATGTGGCCGCAGCATCCGCAGCGCCTGCTCGCTCCATGTGTAGGCAGCGTTGTAGTCGCAGCGGACGAAGAATAAAGAGCTAAACTCCTTGTAGAGGCTACCTACCCTCTGTCAACTAAAGATATACTTACTTGTGAGGTGTATGTGGCCGCAGCATCCGCAGCGCCTGCTCGCTCCATGTGTAGGCAGCGTTGTAGTCGCAGCGGACGAAGAATAAAGAGCTAAACTCCTTGTAGAGGCTACCTACCCTCTGTCAACTAAAGATATACTTACTTGTGAGGTGTATGTGGCCGCAGCATCCGCAGCGCCTGCTCGCTCCATGTGTAGGCAGCGTTGTAGTCGCAGCGGACGAAGAATAAAGAGCTGAACTCCTTGTAGAGCCGCGGCAGGAGGCTGACCCACGGCTCGGCGCCGCAAGGGGTCGGGCAGCAATCGGCGGGGAAATCTTCTAGTCTGTGGGGAATACAAAATAGATATACAAGGTGTTGTTTTTTAAAGTGACACCCGACTCAGGGGTGATTATTTACATGATACTTAAGATGGAACGCGGGTAGCCGGCTGCTCCATACAAAAAATACAAAAAGGGAGACCTGTTTCCTCGCTGGATAATAATTTTAGAAAAAATATGTTTATGCCATTCAATTTATATGTACCTCTGTCATGTCCCAATGTTTTCCTTTTTTTATTATTTTGATTATTTTAATAAAATTTATTTAAATAATTAAAATAATAAAAAAAGGAAAACATAGGGACATGGCAGAGGTAATTATAGATTGAATGGCATAAACATATTTTTTCTAAAACAACTATCCAGGGAGGAAATAGGTCTCCCCTTTTGTATGGAGTTGAGGTTACCCGCGTTCCCTCTTAAGATCCGCGACGTGCGAACAGCCCCGCTTTCTCAAAGCGCGCGCGATGTGTTTGGATTCCAGGATTGGATTTCCTACGAATGCAATCGATTCTCGCCAAAAGTGGCCACTTTTGGCGAGAACCGATTGCATTCTTAAGTTCTAGGATCTGGAATCCAAACCTTAGGTCCTAAAAATAGTAAAGCCTTGCGTTGAGAAATTGCAGGAGCGTTTTTTGCTAAAATCGCATCCAAAAATATATGATTTTTTTTTCATTGGCGGCGCTAGTTGTGAGACGTATTTCATCTTAAGCAAAAAACGCACCCAAAAAGAAGATATGATATTTTGTTCATTGGCGGCGCTAGTTGTGCCTTAATGAGTTCATTCAAAATACCTCGGCGCCTGCTGAGCCTCCTCGAAGGGGTCGCTGGGTGTCATCCCGAGTAGTTTCAGCGACAGTTCGTATGTCTCGGCCGCGGCTGGGAAGCAGCAGTACACCGACTGTGTGTTCAGCAATCTGAAACGAAACGTGTTTGCACCGTGAGTCGAGATAATAGAGTGCGCGCACGCTTAGTCTGCGCGCGGCGAATAGAGGAACTAAAATGACAAGCCGCCATATTGCTCTACTATTGGTTCTACAGGGTGCACTCTAAGTCGATCGCGAAACTTTAAGTAGGCTCTCTACTGATCAGTACAAACAACTAGTACTATGTTACGAAAAAAAATGGAGCAAAAAAAAATCTGCTGCTTCATACATTTGGCGCAGTACTGAGTCGACCCGACCTTTTGTATCGAACAGCTGATATTTTTTTCGCTCCATTTTTTTCGCCACCTTGTACAAGTTGTTTGTATTGATCAGTAGACAGCCTACTTAAAGTTTCGCTATCGACTTAGAGTGCACCCTGTAGTGGTTAGCGTCTTTCCGTGATTGGATGGCAATATTTTTTAAATTGGTATCAGCGCCATACCTACGTGCAAAGTTAACGTGCGCGCACTCTATCACTTTTTTTTACACTAATGGTTCGCGCTAAACTATGAACTCGCGACTCCATATCTCGGCAACGCCCAGTTCAGCGCGACTACGGGCGCGGGGCCAGAGATTGCGTATAAGCCGCGTCAATAAAGAAACGATATAAAAATGGCGGCGGGTACTTAAGGTAAGGTCGGAAAAAAAGGTCACAAAAATACGATTTCGATTCAGACTTAAAACTTTGTTGCATTTTTGGTGAGGTAATATTGTTTTATAATTATTTCTTTATTGTCTATGTATTTAATTGGTTTCCATTGGGTTTGTGGATAAACAACAATCTTGATGAAAATTAGATCAAAAGTATTCAAACGTAATAAATAATACAAACTTCAACGAAAACAACAATAATGAAATAAATCTTAAAAAATTAAAACACAAACGTATTTCGGCGCGTTTTATTAGCCCAGCGTAGGTGACTAACCGAGACTGCCTGGAATGAATTTGCTAACGCTACGTGTGAATATAGACGGAGATATTAAAGCGAGAGGGAACGAGTGTGTCCGCCATTTATGTATAGTTTCTTTATTGACGCAGGTTATACTAGTATAGGAGGAGCGGGTGATCATGCTCCTCACTATAAAGGCAAATTTCCCGCCAAGCAGATGTTGTGCTTGGGGACCGGCCGGGTCCAACTGAACATAGTCGGACGTTCTATATATACTCAGTTACGAAAGATATTTTGCTGGCGCGATGCAGGATTGTAGCGAGTAGCGATTTGACAGCTAGAGTATGTAGCAGTTTCCTGTGCGCCCGACAGGGGTCGCTACACTAGGAAGTAAGGTACCAACCTGTGACAGCACTCAAGGGTTCGTCGCGTGTAGTGCAAGTTCTGTGGCTGCGCTTGACAGAGCGCGCGGCATCGCAGCAACACACGCTCGGCGTCCGCGTACCAGCCTGCCTCGTTCAGGAAACCCCCTGTGGGAACAGACAGAGGCGTTTGAACTACTCCGTGCAACTTTTTGTTTTTTCTAAAGCACTAACCCGTGCTAGGGAATAATTTAAACATTTATAATAAGTTGAAAAAAATTCACTCGGGACAGGACTTGAACCCGCAACCTTCCGCATACCGTGCAGGCGCTCTACCAATTGAGCTACCGAGTCAAGTGTCAAGTCAAGTTACTCCGTGCAATTTTAGTGGTTTTAAAGCCGAATGTATTTTGTTGCACTGGTGATTCTGAGCCAAATTACAAAATATCATTCCAAAACGCGCGAAAAAAAAATCACTTCCCCATACAAATGGTGTCGATTGGCGATAGCCGTTTGTATTGGGAAGTGTATTTTTTTTTCGCTCGTTTTGAAGTAAAATTTTGGAATTTGGCTCAGAATCACGAGTGCAACTAAATACCTTCGGCTTTAAAACCACTAAAATTCCACGGTGTATAAAAACAATATACAAAGTGGGCCTGGTAATACCAGTGGTTCGTCCCGAACTATGAACTCGCGACCCCATATCTCAGCAACCCCTCGACCGGTTTGGCTCATGTTCGAACTTAAAAATCGTCAATCATTTCTTCACGTCATTTACCCGCCTACCAAATTTCATGACGATCCGACTAAATTTACTCAAGTTATCGTCGAATGAACATTCATACATACATACAAATATACATACATACATCCAGACATACAAACGTCGGATTGTTCAAGTAGACTCGGAGAACTTCGCTCGCTCGTTCAAAAACTAATACACCTACGAATGGGCAACATGACTACATCGCTGCTTTTCCTGCAGTCCCCTAGGATTAGATATTTTTTTTACTACAGACTTTCTGATAGGGAGGGGATAATTCGATGTTCTTATATTGCGTAAGTATTTAACATATTATAAGCCGAAAACTGTGGTACTTTGTTTCGCACCACAGCAGAGGAGAGTTCATCTGCTCTCAATCTATCAGCCACCATAGAACAAATTGTGAAAAAATAATGCTTGATTACGTCTTACGCCGTCCCTCTCCGGGTTGTACGAGGGGGGTTCAAAAAGTAGTGAGAACGACATACTCCTTGGTAAGAAAAAAAAATACTGGCAGGCATAGCTCAGATACATTGTTTTTTTAAACACAGGGTATTGAATAACGGTTCGCTCTTCGTTTTTCTCCATTTTCGAGAACACGTTCCGACACAAAGCAAACAAATGACTACATTCAGAAAAAAACAAAAGAGAATCGAATATTTTTTTCTTTATTAATATTACAAATAATGTATCTGAGCTATGCCTGCCAGTATTTATTTTTTTTCTTACCAAGGAGTATGTCGTTCTCACTACTTTTTGATCTCCCCCCTCGTATAATGTCAATTGGATGTAGGTACCTTGCTTTGCATTGTATAACCTATTTTTTTAAGCATAGTACAATCAAAGCGAGACAACGCTAGTTTTTAATTACATCCTATTTTCTTTAATGACACGGGTTAAACTATGCAGCGCAAGATACATCGAATTGACATTGTCATTTATGAATCAAAGTTTTTTATTCAATATGCCATACATAAATTATTTACATTGAACGCCAAAACATTATCTAAAGTAAAAAAAGTATATAGGTAAATCTAATACTAAGTATCTGGCAATTATTTTTTTCTCCAGCTTTACTAGCTCTGATCGTTCTCAAACAAATCAAGCATTATTTTTTCACAATTTGTTCTATGGTGGCTGATAGATTGAGAGCTTAGCTTTGTTTCGGAAAGCTTGTGCTTTCAACGGTTTGGCTCACCTAACCGCAGTCCCAGCTGTATGAGGTAGTTGACGGGTCGCTTGTTCGCCTCGACCCGCGCGAGGTAGGCGGTTGCGAGGTCCGTCGATAGCTTCGTGTGCTCTATCACCGCCTGGAAACAAAATACAAGTCATTTTTAGGCTAAAAATGGAGAGAATCGATGTTGCATAAGAGCCTGGTACCCCGACAACTAGCGCCGCCAATGAAAAAAAAAAACATAACTTCTTTTTGGATGCGTTTTTTTGCTAAAAACGAGCCGTTAATTTAGAACAAATCCCGCCACCGCCAAAAGTGGTAGTTTTCGGCGGCGGCGGGATATATTTGTATGGTCTGGAATCTAGACCTTAGGTCCTAAAATAGGGATTCTCATGTAACGGCTCACGGCTTTTTTTCATAGTGCACTGACCAATCTGTAGAAAAATCTGTTGCTGTCTCGCGTGCGCAAATACTGAGCGAAAGGGACAACCTGAAGAAAATCTACAAAATAGAGGTTTCCCACTTTCCTCTCTCAAAACTGGTCCCATTTTAAAAATGTTTTCACCACTGATATCACAAGAAACTACTTGATGTCAGACTGTTTTGTTTTTTAACATTTAAAGTTTTTAACTAGGTTTACCAGGCGTCTTTTGCCGCCGCTTTAAAATACGCTTTTTTTTTTTCGGTAGTTACTAGCTCCTACTTATTTATCGAAAAAATCTAAACAGTCCGACATGTCGCGGGCAGCTTACCAAAAATGGTTGCTCTAGTGCCATTATCCAGGGAGGAAATCGGGGAGTACGTTTGCATAGAGAAAACACTTCAATATCTGACCTGAAAGCACTGCAGTAAGCGCAGCTGCGCGCCGGAGTAGCGCAGCAGACGCTCGAAAGTGTCGAGCCGCGAGAGCTCCGAGCCCAGCATGCAGTGCCGCTTGACCTGTAGCATCTGAACCAAACAATAAAAGATCTCACCTGAAAGCACTGCAGCAGTCGCAGCTGCGCGCCGGAGTAGCGCAGCAGACGCTCGAAAGTGTCGAGCCGCGAGAGCTCCGAGCCCAGCATGCAGTGCCGCTTGTCCTGTAGCATCTGAACCAAACAATAAAAGATCTCACCTGAAAGCACTGCAGTAGACGCAGCTGAGCGCCGGAATAGCGCAGCAGACGCTCGAAAGTGTCGAGCCGCGGGAGCTCCGAGCCCAGCATGCAGTGCCGCTTGTCCTGTAGCATCTGAACCAAACAATAAAAGATCTCACCTGAAAGCACTGCAGTAGACGCAGCTGCGCGCCGGAGTAGCTCAGCAGACGCTCGAAAGTGTCGAGCCGCGAGAGCTCCGAGCCCAGCATGCAGTGCCGCTTGACGTGTAGCATCTTAACCAAACAATAAAAGATCTCACCTGAAAGCACTGCAGTAGACGCAGCTGCGCGCCGGAGTAGCGCAGCAGACGCTCGAAAGTGTCGAGCCGCGAGAGCTCCGAGCCCAGCATGCAGTGCCGCTTGTCCTGCAGCATCTGAAGCAAGGAAACAATACATAATCATTACATGTTATCATTTCTCTCTTTGGGTCGATGACATTGTCACTAGTGGTTCGCCCCGAACTATGAACTCGCGAGTGTAACTTTTTGCTAACACCATTCGCGCAGGAGCGCGCGCAAAACTTTACTACCCCATATCTCGGCAACCCCTCGACCGATTTGACTCATGTTCGAACTTAAAAATTCTCTTTGCCTCATTTATCCGCCTACCAAATTTCATGACGATCCGACAAAATTTACTCAAGTTATCGTTGAACGAACATTCATACAAATACAAACATACACACATACAAACACCGGATTGTTCAAGTAGACTCGGAGAACTTCTCTCGCTTTGCTCGCTCGTTCAATTATTTTATAACTACTCTGATTTTTGAACACCCATGTATGTAAATATGTTTGTATGAAAACCCGTGCACGTACTCATCTAGGAGTGAGTTTTATTTGGTTTACTTTCATAACTCATAACTTTCATACTATTTGTTTTATTTTTCTACTGTCTCATTCCTTCCTTACATCAACTAACTCGTCGTTACATCAAACCGTTCCTATTATGCTTGTCAATTTGTTACCATATCAATCACATATCTACCCATCTTATCTACAGTGCGAGAAGATAATTGAACACAAGTAGAATCAATTGACTGAATTACTTGCGGCTTCGTCGCGAAGAAAGGACTGTTTAGCATACAAAGGCTTCCCAAATATACCTACAACGATAGTATTCTTGATGCAGAGAGATGTGTGTAGAATGTTACAGAAATACTTTGAAAAAAAAAATTTAAATGAAAAAAGTATTTATTGACACCCATTAAACAAGTAAGTACAATTAGTATGGCTATGAATAATTGTCATTTGGTGGTACATTTAGTTGTAAGATTTGTCTTTACCTTAATAAATATGCCTCGGACATGAGATATTTCACGCCATTTGACGTTGCGAACCACAAAGAACAATATAAAAAATATGCGGACCTTCGCTGAGTCGGAAAGGCACGAAAAGAAGAAGAAGTAGAAGAATGTCTTGTTGGTTTGGAGAAACACTAGTGGTCAACTCGCACACATATTAGTGCGAGTTGTCCCCATCAAAAATCACTAGTGGTCAACTGGCACACTTTGTGGTAAGTGGCAGATATGTGATTGTTCAACTGGGTATCGAACTTGGACCTATGTCTTAGCTCTATGTAGAGTCGTAGAGTTTGTGTATTCTCGATTGACTGAGGAACTCTTTATCGCCTCTATACTGACTCTATCGTGGTTAATCGTGTCAAAATTCTCATTTTTCCTACAATAAAGTGTGTCAACTGGCAGTGCATAGAACTGTTTCTTCTACATGCAGTTGGATGAGCCTTCTGTGTTTTTACATTCCAAACATAGGCATCAAGATAGCATGAAGATGACAGTGACAGAGCGCCGTGGATGTACTTTCTACAGGAAAACAGTTCGATGACGTCAACAAAAAGGGTTCTGTGTTTTCCCTGTATTGTTTAGTGAATTTCGATGAAGATGTTTGTGGTTAGGGTATCCTATAGTTCCTTCTTCGTTCAGTGACGTCAATGCATTCGGATTAGGCACTATAGTTCTTGCAATGTCGCTATCAATGTCAGATCTTTACAACTTTAGATGCACGTTGGTGATAAGTTGATAACTGTAGGAGTTTTTTTTAAATGTGGTTATTAATTTCCGCGAAGAAGCCACAAAACACGAGGTATATTTATGACAACTTCACTAATCAAAATAACATTTTGACTCAATCTGTAAAACGAGGTTATAGGGTTAACGCACTGGCAAGAAAACATAAAATGTAGGTACACATTGCAAGTACACGATTACTCATACACACACCTTAATAACAAGGATCGGAATTCTTCATAGCAAAAATCAAATTCAGAGGGAATGACCAAAGTGTTTTATCGACTATCGATAAATAAATGTCACTTAATGAGTAATTAGCATGACATCGGTAGATGTAGAGCGATCATTTTCCACTCATAAATGGATCTTCAATAAATTAAGAAACCGGTTTATTCCGAAAAACCAGGAACAAGTGAACATAGTCCATTCATTTTATAACATGGATACGTACTTAACTCAAGACAGTGACGAGGACCTCGAACACTTAATTCCAGTCACCAAGAGGTCAAATGTTACAAAATATTCGTACAAGTCGATATGCGATACGATAATATTCCATAACATCGATAAGTGGAATTGTCGATAAAACAATTTGGTCATTCCCTATGACAGTTTGATTTTTGCTATGAAGAATTCCGGTCCTAACATAAAATAATATTATTTTCAACGCGTAAATACGATGGTATTTCTTGTTACACATAACGACACAAACAAAATAACGAGTTTCTTCAACTTTTCGAGTTTTACGCAACAGATGATGGGTAACAAACAACAATAAAGATTTCTTCTTATCTTCATACTAGCTGTGCCGGTGCCTGTGTTTGGATTCAACATAGTTTATTTAGTAAGCCCTGCTAGTTTTTTTCTAACAATATGCAATGTGAAAATTGTCTTCGCTAGAGTTTTATAGGTATAGAAGAATACCTGCCTAGGTACACTACCGGGGGAGACCAGTAAAAAATAGGTTTAAAAACATTTTTTTAGTAATTAAGTCCTTGACCAATACATTTAAATCATCCAACATAATTTGAAGTCAATTTTTAACGGATTTAACACTCGTTTTGTTTAACTGAAAGTTTTAGTTAGTCTCGTTTTAGTGTTAAATCCCTTAAAAATTGTGTTTAAATTATGTACGAGTATAGTGCTCGTGCAAACCGAAGAAAATATCATCCAACATAGTTTTTTCTTTTTTTACAGGTGTTGAGATTGAGGCCTTCTTACATGAATACCTACGTATAGTTACATGAATACAGCTTACCTTACTATTAAACTAAACCAACAGTAAGTACCAAAGCAAACCAAAAAAACAAACAATGAAACTGTAACCATTCAAGACGCCACTATGGTAATCACTTCACAATCAACTAATAACTTTAACACTAGAGCTAACTAATTGCACCTAGGTATTTCTGAACAGAAACTAATGAGGTGCGAACTATTGCAAATATTGAAGCATACAATGTAAGAGGAGGTGCAAAATTGCAATATGTGAGGGCACTAGAACTCTGGGAAAACCACCGATGCGATGGACTTACCAAATCAAGACCACTGTGGGCAAAACACTGTGTGAATGCACCCGAGAAACCTCTGACCGTGAGAAATGTCGTGGCATCGTAAGGCGCGCAACATCAGCCACTGATGATGATACTATACAACGTGTTACAAAACATCCTAACTCTTTTTACAGGGTGTAACCTCCTGGTCAACAGGATGTCAATTCTGTAAAAAAAAGTTGAAAAAAACATTTTTTATTTTATAACCTCAAAATTTAAAATTTTTCATAACTTTTTTGTTCTTGGTATTAGCTCAAATTTAAAAATATGTTTGTGGGTGTAGGTGCATTTGCATAGGTTTGAGTTGTTAATACATTGTGAAAGTCAATAAAAACAATATTTAAAAAATGCTTTTCTCCCGCCACACCGTTCTCATTTTATTAATTTAAAAATCAACGGAACGTCGTAGAGCAAAAAAAATATTTAGGTTGTGATCCCTATCACCGGGTGCTATTACCCTGTAAAAAGAGTTAGCATCTTTTGTAACACCTTGTATGTGGACCACAACCGCTGTGACAAGAGTGCAACGATGAAGAAGAAGAAGGGTATCAAGTATGATATGGTAGAAAGGTAGATAGAATGGTATGGTGAATGGTAGAGTTGGCACCAGTCATCAGTAAGCTCGGATCACGTCTTGAGCAAGAGGAATTAAAAATTTTAAATACCCCCGTCATTTTAGCTTCAAATTAGCATATATCATAAACGGCTGAACCGATTTTGACAGACATACAGGGATTTATTACAATATAACCTACCAGTTTAGATTTAAAAAAAATGACAATGTGGTGAAGTATTTTATTTAATAATCTTGTCTTCACGTCCCCACAATAATACGTACAGAGCAGTAAGGTATGTACGGTCGGCCACAGTCACAGATACCCCATGGCAGCTCTTACCTCGGGCGGCATAAGGGCGCCAATCGAACAAAAAGGGGTATCCTAGCGTGTGGCCGACTGTACACGATGCGAAACGTGAAGACAACAGAATCATGATAATAGATTAAATCTCTGAAATAGTACCTATCCTATAGTTACGAGTTATCTACGTCTTAAGCTCACCAACGATGATCATGGGTTGCCAAGATAATATCACTGACGTCATCTAAGATAGTGCCTACTCTACAAAATAAATGCTAAGTTAGTTTTATTGAGATGTAAACACAGATTTATGCTTCCCCAAGTAACTGCTTCCCCTTGCCTTTCCTGTGGGCTAGACCGACTAAGCTGTCAGGATGGTATAGGTGCTGGACAAGCCTACTCCATCTAAAACAATGTCCCAGGCACTGCAGCGCCGAGTGGTCTCTTCACCCATCTAGTAGTGAAGGTGCCACTGGACGCTGTATAAATCATCTCATTAGGTACGTAGATGCAAAGGCCTTAGTTTAGTTTAGTAATTGGTGAATGCCTCTTTCATTTGTCCAAGGTTTCGGCGAAAAGGATTTGGGCAGGCTTAGCGAGGTCGGAAAAAAGCAGCTGGATCAGTCGAATTGTTAGGCGGCCTGGGGGGGCTGATTCTCGGGAATCTCGCATTCGACACATCTCGAAGGAAAAATCTCATGTCATTTCGATCTTGACTGCTTCCGACCACCCGAGTCATGATGTCGAGCGAAAAAGGCAAACATCTTGCAGAAATCTCGTGCCTTATGTCTTGTTTTGACGAAGCGTCATAGACTATTGCAAATGGTTCATAGACCAACCTAATAACTAGTGGTTCACCCCGAACTATGAACTCGCGACCCCATATCTCAGTAACCCCTCGACCGATTTGGCTCATGTTCGAACTTAAAAATTATCTTGGCCTCATTTACCTGCCTACCAAATTTCATCACGATCCGACTTTTACTCAAGTTATCGTCGAACGAACATTCATACATACAAACGCCGGATTGTTCCAGTAGCCTCGGAGAACTTAGCTCGCTTCGCTCGCTCGTTAAATAATCTAAGCTACAGAGCAAAAGGCCCAAGCATGATAGCATTAGGAAGGAACTAAATTGCATCAAAGAACAATGAGGCTACAACTGGATGGGAAGGGCAGCAAACAGACTAGGTAGGTGGTAAACCTTGCCTGATTTCCATAGTAACAGACTTGTTCGAGATTGTACCAAGCCTTGAGCAACCATACTGAAACTGGCCGTAAAACTTCCAGGACAGGCTGCCAATAAATCCGCTCATTATAATAAAAAATAAACAATAAAAAAAACAAAGTTTAACCGCCCGGGCGTCGATTTCCTTGTTCAGTCCGATGCGTGGTGGGTGACTGGTGGCGGATGAATTATGTAACAGATGTCGATCGTTTGTCACCCGTGTCCTTCAGGCGCGGAGGCGTTGACGATTGCCGATTGACATGTTTATTGAAATTGCGAATATTCAATAGGCAGTTGGAATATTTTGCCGAATGGCTAACGTGACAATCTGCACGTGTAGCTAGAGGTTGAGGTCAAGTGGAGTTTTTTTTTAGGCACTCTATTTTGATACTACAGGGTGCACTCTAAGTCGATAGCGGAACTTTAAGTAGGCTGTCTACTACTCAATACAAACAAGTTGTACTAGGGAACTAAAAATAACGAGTGAAAAAAATATCAGTTGTTCCATACAAAAGGTCGACTCAGTACAGCGCTAAATGAATGAAACCGCTGATATTTTTTCGTTCCATTTTTTCGCCACCTAGTTTACCAACTCTACCAACAAAGTTGTTTGTATTAATCAGTAGACAGCCTAATTAAAGTTCCGCTATCTACTTAGAGTGCACCCTGTAGTGTAATGAATGAGGCGTGCCTTTTTTAGCAAGTTGATTAAAATGCTGTAACATTTGCATATTATTTCTAGACAATTTTTGGAAATTTATTCAAAATAGATAATAATAATAGAATACGTAAAATTTGCTGCTGCGAAACCCTTTAGTGCCTTGATTCAATTGTTCGATAAACTCTTATCGTTGGGATTTATTTGCGACGGCTTCGACTTGAGAGTCATATAATTTAAGTATTCCACTCATGTGTCCATACGTTTATTTATACGCTGTCTTTGTTTTTGCAGTCAAATTGCGGATTTCGCACATAATAATATTTTGTCAAGCTAATTCAAAGTTTTGCAACGTCTGCTACAGCCATTCACTTTTTCTATGGACTGTAAATACGGAATGAGGTCACGCCGATTGTCAACGGTCGTGCATAGTGCAACAGGGCTGACCATGGACTGTGTAGTTGTTGCACTACAATACAAAACACTCCTATACCAGTAAGCTGTAGGTAGTATAATAGCAACAAGGTACGAACCTCTAAAACGTAGAGTTCCATTGGATTATATTTCTGAATCACGCCACTCATGCATTGCTTGACACAATAGACTCTAGTTTTCCATCAACTAGGCGCAAAATGTACTCGATATACCCGTAAGTGAAGTAAATAAAAGCGACTCGTGGTAGCATCCCTGTCGTCAGATTGCACGCAACAAACTGAGACAGATGACACAGATCGATTGTGGTGCAATCGTCACATGCGCCATTGACACCTATAAACTCTTCATATCGTAAGTTACCACTACACCAAAGATGGTAACGGATTTTACTTTTCTGGTCCTGGTCCGCTTTCAATTCTTCATCTAAAACATACAACTACACCATAATCATTGCCAACTCTAAAATAAATCAAAAGTAACATGGCAAATAATAAAAAAAACTAGAAATCAAACTTCCCCCGAGAACAAATAGAGCAAATTAAAACAAATTTTCGCAAGTTATTCGCTTAATAAAAATATCACCATCGAAACACAAATAAATATAAAATCCTTCAAAGTGTTGACACGTGGTGTCAATGCCACGGTCATTCATTGACGAACCGATGAAGAAAGAATCTTTTGACGCGCATTTAAAATAAATATTTGGTTAAACTGTTGTTTAAATATTGACTTGTTCAATTCAATTTTTGGGCGAATTGGCAATCAGCCGATATCGACTATTTCTGCCAGAGTCACGTCTTGAGACGACATGCGCTTAAAAGTATTAAAAGGAACGAGCGCATAAAATAAAAGCATACTTTCTTATAGGAGCTTTACACGTAGATTAAAGCGGACGTATATTGACTTGTTGTATACAACGTGTTACAAAAGATACTAACTCTTTTTACAGGGTGTAACCTGCTGGTCAACATAATGACAAATCTGCAAAAAAAAGTTGAAAAACACAACTTTTTTTTATAACCTCAAAATTGTAAAATTTTCAAAACTTTTTTGTTTTTGAATTTAGCTCCAATTAAAAAATATGGTTGTTTGCTTAGATGTATTTTAATAGCTTCAGGCTGTTAAAACATAGTGAAAGTCTATGGAAACAGTATTTAAAAAATAATTTTCTTCCGTCACAGCGCTTACATTTTAATTATTTAAAAATCAACGGAACGACATAGAGGTAAAAAAATATTTTGGTTGTGATCTCTATCATCAGGTACGATGACCCTGTAAAAAGAGTTAGCATCTTTTGTAACACCTTGTAGATGGCTGGTAGCGTTTTTGGCAAGAGTGTAGAGTTTGCCATACAGTTTTGTTAAAAATTGCATTTCGGGCGAAAATATTTTGCACCTGTAGCTTGTAGTTATACAAGTGTATGCCTCACTAGCTGGGCAAAGGCCTTCCTAAATTAGAGTTAAACATTTTTCATAAGCTTGTAGCCTTTTCACAAAAGTAAAGAAACGCATGTTAGGTGAAAGCTATTTGCACCTACTAATAAGAGTAAAAGACGTCAACAATAAAATCATTATGTACAAAAACAACATTACAATTTACAACCGTACTGTTCAATGTTCATTGTATCCGATATTAGATTTGAATTACCATGTTTGCAGGAGACCTATTCGTCGAACATTGATGCATGCATGCGCCGGCGCAGCCAACACAATCGTTTACTTTGCAGTCACTATGCGAAGCGACGAACTGCGATACGAGCTATTGCATTATCGCCCATGTAGCTACGGTATTGATTGCCTTTTCCGAGCAGTTTCTGTTATGATTATGTAGCTGCATCCCTATTACAGCTCACACGGTAACTACTGATCTAACCATTGCCTAACTAACTGGTGGGTGGGTATTCAACATGTTTCTTCTTCTTCTGGTGTTTCTCCACTATCAACGTTCTGTCCAAGGCCAGAAAAAACAGATGTTCTACGCTGGCCACTCTTGTTCATTCTTTGAAGTGTTTTAGCCAACTCTTTCTCATTCTTCCGACGCCTCTTCCCCTCAATCTTGCCCATCATGTCATTGTTTCGAAAAAGGATTATATCCAGCCAGCTTAGAGGCGGGCCATACGCCCGCCTCTAAGCTGGCTATGTATGATGTCAAGCTATGTACATAGGTATGACAGCTCGATACAGCTCGTCTGCTAGAATGAGAGCACTTTATCGTACGTTATCGGGGTCGATTTGGTAGATCATGCTGGATTGTGCAGATCACGTGCATAGTGAGTGACGTCCATTTTGCAAAGTTCAAAGCAGTTTCCTCCTATCATAGGCCATCTTTATCAGGCTATCTATCATAGACCCTTTCTCCGTTAGGGCCCGTCATCACAATGATGGAGTTATGATCGGTAAACCCGCACCGTAGAGGCTAGAAACGAGGGCTGATTGTAACATACTGTGGCTGGACTTACCTATAGACGCAAGGTCCCAATCGCTTCTGGCCCTGACGCCAAGCGCCAAAACTCGCGTATATGAAGATAGCTTAAAAAACTGTAACAAACAGTTTGAAAATCATCTTAAGAAGACGACACTGGCCTAATACCACAATTTCTAGTGCCGAACTGTGGAAGAACAGGAAGCAAAAACCAACCAAGACATCAGGAAACGCAAATAACGACCCTGCGATTCCAAAAGTTACTGGTAATCTGCCAGAGGCTCGCAACGACCCGGAAGACTGTCCCAGACGTGGAAGAGATTCATTCTCTCTGAGACGAATTTGGAGGGACCAGACTCCACGGAGGAGTAATGGGATCGAAGAACAAAGTTCAAGCTGCACTTGTTGTTTTTAATCACAAGTGAATTGACCATGTCTAGGTACATGTTTTTATAGCTAGAAATAAAACACACAAAAGAAAACACAACGACCTATATCAGTATGTACTTTGAGAAGTAAAATCATCTGTCAGAAATATCAGCTCGCCTTTTGTCAAATAAAGTTTAAGTAAATGTTGTTTTTCAACATCGACCGACGACGGTATTGAAGTGTAACTAGGTGAAATGTAATTCGGCAAGACGTAGTGAACCCATTGTTCCAGTACTTCCAGTGAAGTTGTTATGCGCCCATGTACAATAACTTGTTAATCTACAATCACCTCGGAGGTCGTTCGTTTGCCCCAGATAGGCGTTATTTTCTCTGATGGTCACTTTGTTTGTTGATAGCATGCATCAAACACATCACTCTGACTGATGGAATCAGGTTTTGTTTTGAATTGATTAGTCGCGTGTTTATTATTGGTTCGAAAGAAAAAATGTTACCAAAATAAAAATATTTTACATCAAAATGCTCAGCCCATGCATTGCTTCGATAAAAAAGTCGATATAATGCCATTCGATACAGACATTGTTACTCGTACTACGCATCTTAGGCCCGTAATATCAATCAGTTTAACAAAAAAAGCTAGTTTAATTTAAACCCTATGTGTCGATTAATTTTCATACAAAATCCGAGGTTTAATCTATGGTCTGAGTTTAAACTGTGATTCATATTACGGGCCCTAAGCAGACAAACCCAAACCCGAATTTTCTAACGTCTAAAAGAATATCCACAATTTCAGACGCATTTTCTCCACGGATGCGGGTGAAAATCTAGTTGTTAGAGAAGCAATTAGTCACGCATGTTCTCAATTGCGAAGTCCATCTAACTAGCTTAGCAGTGCAATAACCTTGACCGGAGAGTGGTTCGCGCATCAGATCGCCATCGCAACAAGAATTGTTTACAGCCAGAACAGAAGGCTTCTATTATATCTACGAAGTAAGAAGAAGACTATTAAGACATCGATCAGCTCGCTTGTCATCAATCTCATGATCTCTATAGCTCGTCAGTGCGAAATGTATCGAATCAATTGAATTCTTGATAAAATCTCTTGATGTGGCTGCGATTACGAGTGTATATTGTGTTATCAATACTCGAAGTAGCTACTTTTAGAATAGGAGCCCTGACTTCCAAATGCTCTACTTCTTCTGTACGTAAACATTCTTAATCGTAGTCGGTGTTCTGGTTATTGTTTACTTAGTATCGCCATATTGTTTGCGAGCGGGGTGAACGCTCGCCGGCGCCATAGCTGTTGGCGACTTGACGCTGTCATTCTTTGTAGTTTAAAAACGTACTCGTCTAGGTGAGCTTCTGAACTGAACGCAACTGTGCGCACACGCACCCGTTTGCAAGGCTACATGTTTTTGAACTGGTACTGCGACTGGACAGTAACCGTTGCAGTTCTCGACTCTTTCGGCCCCATTTTTTACGTCTACGTCTGACATGATAGCGATGACAATGAGGATTTTTCCAAGCATCTAATCTATCTATACTTATAATAAAACTCTAGCGAAGTCAATTCTGTACATTGAATATTTTTAGAAAAAAACTAGCAGGGGTTACTAAGTAAACTATACCAAATCCAAAAATGCAAAAAAAACTGTTTATGTCTGTCTGTCTGTCTGTCTGTCTGTCTGTCTGTCTGTCTGTATGAACACGATAAACGCGAACACCGCTGAATAGTTTTCAACCAAACTTAACATGGTCGTAACTCACGTTTCTGGGAGTAACTTAGGCTATCCGATGTTTAGAATACATTGCGGGTTGCAATTTTAACTTCGATTTTTGTAAGAAATATTCATAATTTGGATATGGCTTCTTGAGAAGGTATTTTAAGAACGTGATACTGAACATATTTCTGCAAAAAAAAATTCAAAGTCCGACTTTGAACCACATTCTCTCGAAAACCTACATTGCAGGTTGCAATTTTAACTTGATTTTTTGTAAGAAATATCCATAATTTTGATATGGCTTCTTGAGAAGGTATTTTAAGAACGTGATACTAATCATATTTCTGCAAAAAAAAATTGTCCGACTTTGAACCACATTCTCTCGAAAACCTACATTGCGGGTTGCAATTTTAACTTCATTTTTTGTAAGAAATATCCATAATTTTGATATGGCTTCTTGAGAAGGTATGTTAAGAACGTGATACTGAACACATTTCAAAAAAAATTGAAAAGTCAGACTTTATTATCTCGGAAACCGTTGATTTCCCAGGCATAATTCCTTGGGCAAAAATGTTCGTTATGATGAGGACTATACGTATACGTACGTATACGTGGTCTCCCGCTTTGTTGACGGTCGTTTAACACTCTGTATAATAGCACGCTACGACTTTTGGCATTTGGGGTGCATATTGTAAATGAAAAATCGGCATTTTTTATTTTTATTTTAGCGGAAAATGTTAGTTCTACAAGCGTAGCATAAGGCCGGGTTAGAGCGTATCTATGGGTTTAAACAATAGGTATCTCACTCTTTTGTTTGACGTAGAGCGGGATGGACAGAGCCATAGATACGCTCTAACCTAGCCTTATGATGATGCTTGCTGGAGGGAATTGTGAGTGGTTTTCGGTGGAGGTCGGACAAAGTTTATCGATGTTAGAAATGTAGTACTGTTGCGTCGCGGTCGAAATGTTCTGGGTTTGAACCCACGCGAGGTTGAAATTTTTTTTTGTGCCTTTTTAAAAATATTTACCCTACTGAGCCCAACTTGATATGAAAAAAATATACTTTGTTTGCCGTAGAGCGGGATAGACAGAGTTATTTGCGGTAGATACGCTCTAACCCAACCTTATGCTTTGCTTGCTGGCTTAGCATGAGAATGGGTAAGACCTTATCTATGGGCTTATAACTTTATCTATCCCACTCTACGTCGAGGGAGATACATATAAACCCCTTTACTTTCCAGGCAATTCTTATGCTAAGTTTCCTGGTATCTTACACGGGCGATACCTAATCTAAACAAAACATATTTTTTCATAAATGTATCTTATGACACCCCTCTTTGTTGGTCGGGGGTTAAAAAAAACCTTCCTTTTGAGTTTTCCTCCACAGTCGAATTTAAATTAAATGTCAAATGTGTAAAAACGCATACGAAGTCGCGGGCACAACTAGTATTTATAATAACTGTCAAAATCAGTCCATTAATGTGTGGTTTCCATATAAACCACAGATTTAGTAAGAATAGCTGAAAAACTTTACACTTGGAAAAATCCCTATTTTTGGCATTCAAAAGTCTGGCAACGGGATAGCCGAGTGGTAAGTATAGGACCTAGTTCAGAGCTTTGATAAAAGGATAGAGAAGGTATGTTAACTAAGGCAAACCGCGAATTGCAGGAAAAGAGCGGCAGGCAAAACTAGTGACTAGTGATCTTATAAAAGCGCGGAAAATACCTCTTTCCACGTACCTGTCTACTTCAGTCTTAGATGGATAAACATCATACAGCAAGATTGATATGGCAGTTAGTAAACTGACGCATATTACCGCGTATTCATGACGCTAGTCTATCTTCCCGTACCCTTATTGGAGATTATGTCTGGTAGTCTATCCATAGTTATTAGACGTGTGAAACTGCAGACCGCCAGTCATACAATGTTTGGACACTTTGGACAGGGTTCGTGGGGGTTTAGTTCGGTGGGGTTCGTTTATCAACTTTTATCATAATAATTTTATCATAGGGTTCGGTTTTGTGACGCTACCAGCAAGGATGGTCTATCATTTCAGTGGGGGATTACAGCAGAGCATTTACCGTCGGGAGTATCCGAGAAATGGACGGTGTGGAAGAGAGTTGGCGTAGCATGAACAAGGGACAATATGAAGAGATGGGGATTCGTGCCACCAGACAGCACCAACTGCGCTTGCGGCCGGACCCATAGCCCCCAAAAACTCCTATAGTGCCCAGACTCTCCAAATACTTGTATCACCGAAGACCTGCTAAAAGCAACACCCAACGCCATAGCGGTCGTTAAGCACTGGCTATAATATGGCACTCTCACACGAATAAGAAGAAGTTGGGGAAATAATATCCTTTCTTCGCTGGCCACCAACTCACATAGCATAGCATGATACTCGTATTCATAATATTGAGCCAAATAAGCGTCGACGTAGTTGTTTATGTTAGAAAGAAAAACATGGATAAGTATTTGAAAAACAAATTAACTAACACAATAGCAAACACAACACAGGCCACAGGTCTAATGACATGATTATGGGGTGGACACAATGGTGTTATTGTTAACAAAACAATTAGTTATCTAAACTCTACGTAATGAGACGGTATAGACAGCGTCCAGTGGCACCTTCACTCACACTAGATGGGTGAAGAGACCATTCGGCGCTGCAGTGCCTGGGACATTGTTTTAAATGGGGTAGGCCTGCCCAGCACCTATACCAACCTGACAGCTTAGTCGGCCTAGCCCTCAGGAAAAACAGTCAATCAATACGTGTGGAGCCAACTAAGCCGCGGGTTTTCTCACGATGTTTTTCCTTCACCGTTAGCGAGTGGATTTTGCTACTTCAAATTCACAAAATTAAATGTACATAACTTTGAAAAGAAACGAAAAACGAAGGAAAAACTACATCATAGCCTACGGCGGTAACCGAACCTGGGACTCTCGCTTCCGAGTCCGATGTTCTAGGCCACAACCGCTGATAGATAGATAACTAACTAGCGCTGCTATAATATCACCAATTTTGTTGTTTTCACTAACGGACCGAACTTCCTATTCTGTCCATAATATTGAAACAGACAGTTGATTGTATTGTATTGTATCAACGATAAAGTCTTGTTTAACTTCCTTATTGATTTACATAAAGTTATCAACCATGACGTCGAAGATGTAGCTTGTACGTATACACGAAAGCACGTAGGCGCTTACACTTTCGTTGAAGAGTCGCCCGTAGCTTCCACGTAGCCGTAGCCACGATTTCCAGGCAAGTATTCTTAAAGTGTCCTCAAGAATAGTGGGGCTCCCAAGCGACGCATTCTAGGCCTATCGAGGTGGTAACCGGGTGGCCCTCTTGCACAGTTTGCGTACAAGTCGTAAGTACCACATAACACAGCAAGTTTGTATCCGCTTTACAACTTATACAGATTCTACTCTACATTGTAGAGACCGCGTCCAACTTTAAGTACATGCCCAACATGGGAGTTTTTCCGATAGGTACCGCGTAGAAGGACAAAACCGGGCTTTTCTCGTTGTTCTCCTACAACAAGCGAAATAATCCTCTAGAATTAGAATCAGAATATTTTTTGCTGTACAAGAAAAACATTAAAAGGACAGACAGCATTAATAAATCGTAATTGAAGTCTACAACTGGGAGCCTATCAAGGCACCATTGCGTTACAGACAGGGGGAGCACAATGTGCCACTGGACGCTACATAAATCATCCCATTACTTAGATGCAAAGGCGTAATAAAGATAAACTTCTGGATCAGTCTATTTTATGGCCCGCGTCTGCGGAGGTTTTTATACGCCTCTCACAAGCGTTTATGGATTGATTTCTAGTAAACCGATATAGGGTAGTGGGTGATAAATTATCGCACCCATTTGAGTCTGGGGCGGTTTCCAAAGGCACCTCAATAGTTTTTTTTCCACCTTAATACAATAGAACAAGTGGACTGTTGGTTAAATATCGAAAGCCTCAAATAAATAGGGCGAGTAGCACCAGTCCATATTTAGGTCGAGTTATCTCGCCCAAAAAGCCAATGTGGCGAGTCGTCGTGATACGGCCTTCTTTCTAAAAAATCATCAGAAATCTTCTTTTTTAAATAGATTCTGTGATTTCGATAGATAGATAAGATAATAGTTGAATAAGTAATGAAATTAAATATTTTCCAGCGACACGTTACGCCACACCACGGGTGTAAACAAACCTCAGAGACATTGTAACACAATAACCTCAAATACTAAGATGTTGTAACACTTAAAGAAAATATCCTTGGCAGCTTTAGAAATAGCTTGTACAAGCCAAACGGGTAATAGTAGACGTAAGGGCTTGACGTAAGGCCTGGTCGTAGAACGTAAAATTCTGAGAAAAATCTTTGTCCCCACTAGACGCAGAGATGGCTCAAGGAGGATCCGCAAGAACGCCGACCTGGAAAACCTGCTGGCCGAACCCAACATAATCGGAGAGACTAAATCCGCAAGACTCCGGGGGAAGATCGGGCTGCGAAGAGACCATATGAGGGACATCCCGTAGGGCGTCGGCCGGTTGGACGTCCCAAATAACGCTGGAAAGATGCGGTAGAGAGAGACCTGTGCGAGCTCCAGGTGGAGGATTGGTGGGAGTTAGCACAGGACAGGGAGAGCTGACGTCTTTTGGTTGCGGAGGCCAAGATCCACTTTGGGTCGCTAAGCCAGCCAGAATGAATAAATGAATGAAGGGCTTGATTTACAATTTCTGCATAAGCAGGCAACTAACCGAAGTTATATTATGTTATGACATAGGTAAGACAGAAGTGCTTAGCAAGCTTGTCCTAAATCTTCAACCTTTATCTACCTTTTTTCTGCAGATATTCGATAAACTGACAGGCGGGTCAATTTAGGATAAGTTAAAGTACAGTTAGATTCGTCTTTATGGCAACTGTCTTCACAGGAGCTGCAAAAGTGGGTTTGCGCAGGCGCTGGGAGCTAATTCTTGGGCATCTCGCATTCGACACATCTCGGAGGAAAATCTCATGTCATTTCGATCTCGACTGCTCCCGACCATTCGAGTCATGTCGAGCTAAAAAGGCAAACATCTCGCAGGAATCTCGTGCCTTATGTCGAGGATGACTTCGTGAGGATAGGAGATGTGACATTTGGGAGGGGCAGAGTCGAAAAATCGCCAAAATCAACGCCCCATTTGCCCCTTTGAGCTGTAGCGTTTACTCTCGTTTCGCAGGCCCATGACTGGCACTAACATGACTTCCCAGAAAGAAGGAGTATCTCAAGGGCAAGAGTAGATAAAACTAGAGTCGCGTTCTGTCATCGACTTGTGTGACTTACCCAAAAAAGTGGGTGTACTCGTGTGGGTATACCCAGTTATCTACCTATATTTTGGTGGATATTCGGGTGTGCCCACTGCCCATCTCTGCTTGTGACTAATTTCTCCGCTGCCAAGAGATAGAATCGAACTATACCAGAAACTAAGGCCTTTGCATCTATGTAAGACATGATTTATACAGCTACCAGTACCTACAGTGAAGGTGCCACTCACTCACACTGCGTGGGTGAAGTGACCACTCGGACGCTGCAATGCCTGGGACATTGTTTAGATGGAGTAGGCTTGCCCAGCACCTATATCATCCTAACCTGGCAGTAGAAACCAGAAACGTAGAGAGAGACGCAAGACATTTACGTAGTTACAGCGGTATCTATGAGGTTGTGTGTGATGCAACCAAGTACATAATAGTCACGCATTGCTAGATAACAGCTAGGCGATTACATAGGACGATATAGCTACATCGTACATAGTGTACATACTTGAAGGTAATGAAATTGTATTGCAAGGCGTGAATTTATACATTCGCGGGAGTGCTACCATCCGAAATACTGCGCTAACTATACACCGTGGAATTTTAGTGGTTTTAAAGCCGAAAGTATTTAGTTGCACTCGTGATTCCGAGTCAAATTCCAAAATTTTACTTCAAAACGAGCGAAAAAATACACTTCCCAATACAAACGGATATCGCCAATCGACACCTTGTGATTTTTTTTTTCGCGCGTTATGGAATGAAATTTTGTAATTTGGCTCAGAATTACCAGTGCAACAAAATACCTTTGGCTTTATAACCACTAAAATTGCACGGAGTATAAAGGAAAATATCATTGACACTATAACTACTGAATTCAAAATTTAAAAAACCCCCGACCGTTTAATCTCATAAACAGCTGAACTGATTTTGTTAAAACATGTCTAAGAACATTCGCTAAAAACATGCTTTCAAAGAGATAAACCTCATCCAAATCGGTTCACCCGTTTAAGAGCTACCGGCTACGGGCCACAGACATACACACACACACACAGCGGTCAAACTTATAACACACCTCTTTTTGTGTCGGGGGTTAAAAATCAATGAAATCGGAAAATATTTAGGGGTAGCAACTAGCAAAACGTTCTGCCATAATTTGTTTTTCCAGGCTTCCATCAGGTCCTCTACGGGCTATGTGTCCGAAGAACGTTGCGATTCGTCGTTGAAATATGATTGAGAGTGGAGTGCGTGTTTTCAGATCTTCGCATATAGACTCATTTGTTCTCATCGCTGTCCACGGAATCCGTAGCAGTCGCCGCCAACACCACATTTCGAATGCAAGGGCGCTACGTGTACATACGTCTCAACATATTTTTCTTTATGGTCTAAGTCTCGCTGGCATACATAGCAATTGAGAACACCAAAGGTGGAGAAAGGTGGAGGGAAAGAGAGCTCGAGGCAGACCACCCGCTAGCTAGATGGATTATAACCAAAGCCACGCAAAAACGCCTGCACAAACTGATCCAAATCGCGAGTGATAGAGCGCAATGGAGAACTCTACTCTCTGCCACCTTCAATGATCCTTCAATGCCACCTTCACATTCAATGATGGTCACGATCCTCAGCATTGAGGGAACGACTGAATGGATAGAAAACGTTCTGCAAAGTGTCTGCGAGCAAAACAGTCTCGTGATGAACATATCCGAGCTTGTGATAAAAGCGTAAAATCGGCCAGAATGGAAAACTGTTTTGAGAGCCCTATGTCCCTGATTAGGGTTGACAGGAACTGATGATGATGAACATTGAACACGTTTTCTCCGTTTTGTATCTGACACAAGTTACCTACTTTGTACAGTCGGCCACACGCTAGGATACCCTTTTTTGTTCGACTGGCGCCCCTATGCCGCGCACGGTAATGACTGCTGTACACGGGTAGAGTAAACGGTAGAGTCTCTACTCTACCGTTTACTCTACCCGTGTAGAGTACTAACTGAGACATTTAAAAGCAAAGGCAGCAACATCCCTACCTATTGGTTTGGATGTTGCTGCCTTTGCTTTTAAATGTATCAGTTAGTACAGTCGGCCACAGTCTCAGATACCCCTTTTTGTTCGATTGGCGCCCTTATGCCGCGCGCGATAAGAGCTGCCATGGGGTATCTGAGATTGTGGCCGAACGTACCTACTCTCTACCGCTCTACTTTACCGTTTACTCTACCCGTGCCTTCGGGGCTTCCATGGGGTATCTGTGACTGTGGTCGACCGTATTATCATAAGGTCGACCAATCAATGTGGTTTCTAAACGTATGCCGATAAAATATCGCGAATGATTTACGTAAGGCGCGAGTGAAAGCGAAACGGCCCCTAGCGCGCTGTGTTAAGGCGTTATACGAAATGATAGAAGTGGGAAAAATCTACACAAAATACATACAAGTAAATACAAAGTGTTCCAGAAAGGTCCTGTCATGTATGTTTAGGTGCTCGTTCAATTTACATAGGCCCGGTTTCTGAATTGATAATCTTACTAAGCAAATACTTAAGTATCGTTCTGTCACGCTCTTTAGCGAGACATCTGCAGAGACAGGACGATACTTACGTATTTGCTTAGTGAATTTCTCAATTTAGAAAGCGGGCCATAAACAGCTAAATCCTTTGCTCTCCATTTTGTAGAGTACTTATCGAATAACAGAATGGAAGATAAGATTTTTTTTTGGAAATTTGATGGCACCATTACCATTATAAACGTTCCTTTATACATAATAGACATTTTGATGACACAAATGTCCCCCTAAAATTCATCGCGATGTTAGTCATTTCCCGCTCTCACACTCTTACTTTAGTTTAGATTCTAGATTGAACATTCATTTAAAGACCCATGTGAGAGCTCGTCGCCTTAACTCTCGGTTGCTGGTGAAATTTGCCTTGAAAGCGAAAGCACCGCGCGCCAATGTAAGTACCTATCTCTAGGATGATAAGCGCAAACATGGCGCTCTTGGGAAATACATATTTGCTTAGCTGTGCTGTAGTCAAAGCGGATCGAGGTAAAATACTTGAATAAATGCTGAAGTGTGTTTTAGAGAGCTACGGACTAGAAAACTAAAGAAAAACCCGGCCATGTTATGGCTGGGTAAGTTACTTTTTATCGCATCTATTCGAAAAGACCTAGTTCGTTCCCCGATAAACAGGCACTAAATTGCTTTTTAATCCCGGAGGGACTAAAAATTATATTGTAAGTAAAAGTTCAAAAGACTGAAGAGATCACAGACAACATTAAAAGAGAACAATCACGAACAAATGTAACTATGGACAAGAAACTGGCAGGAAGAAAAAAATTACCGCGCGCGAGACAAATAAAAAAATAAACTGTGTGAAAAAATAAAAACGTCAGTGATGCATTCCGTTCCGTTTTTAATTTGATTGACTGAAATTAGGATTTTATTTTCATAAAATAAAAGTATTTCTTTCTCAAGTAGTCAACATTAACTCCAGAGAACATTGTATCGGACGCCAAATTATTATTCATAAGTAAGTTCCACTCACTTGTTTTCTCATAGAGAGTGATAAAAAGTAATGTTCACCTCGGGAGGCAACACTATTTTAAGCTCGAGTACTTTGAATCCCATCGCTCCGCTCTGTATTCAAAGAAACACTCTCGCCTTAAATATTGTGTTTCAGTACCTCGGGTAACAATCTACTATTTACTGACTACGAATCAGTCGGTACAGTACAGTACAGGGCCCTTAGCCTGTAACGCAATGGTGCCAAAATGGGCTCCCGGTTAACGGTTTTAGTTACGATTTATTAATGCTGTCGGTCCAGTGTCGGTCCTTTCAATGTTTTTGTAGTACAGCAAATAATATTATGAGTCTCATTATAAAGCTATTATTGAACGAGCGAGCGAAGCGAGCGAAGTTCTCCGAGTCTACTGGAACAATCCGGCGTTTGTATGTATGTATGTATGTATGTATGTATGTATGTATGTATGAATGTTCGTTCGACGATAACTTGAGTAAATTTAATCGGATCGTCATGAAATTTGGTAGGCAGGTAAATGAGGCCAGGAGAATTTTTAAGTTCGAACATGAGCCAAATCGGTCGAGGGGTTGGTGAGATATGGGGTCGCGAGTTCATAGTTCGGGGCGAACCACTAGTTATTATTGTTCGCTGGTTGTAAGAGAGCAACGAAAAAATCCCGGTTTTGTCCTTCTACCTAGGACGCCATTGATACGCCATTGTGTTACAGGCTAAGGCCCCAGTAGTTAGGTCAGCAATGACTTCCCTCGAACTTGAAGAAGGCGCAAATCTTTTATCTTCTACTAGTTGTGCCCGCGACTTCGTATGCGTTTTTACACATTTGACATTTAATTTAAATTCGACTGTGGAGGAAAACTCAAAAGGAAGGTTTTTTTTAACCCCCGACCAAAAAGAGGGGTGTTATAAGTTTGACAGCTTTGTGAGTGTGTCTGTATGAGTGTTTATGAGGGTGTATCTGTCTGTGGCACCGTAGCTCTGAACGATTTGGAAGCAGGTCTTCTAGCGAATTTTCTTAGTTATGTTTTGTCAAAATTGGTTCAGCCATTTATTAAATATGCTTATTCGAAGCTAAAATATCGGGAGTATTTTAATAGCTATTATTTCTAAACTTGCGGTAGCAGGGCTCAAAAGAAAGCAATAGAATAAAATAGAATAAAAACCCTAATCTAAACAATACATTTATAAATTTAATAATAAATATGTATTGTTTACATTAAGGTATCGCCCGTGATAAGATACCAGGAAGCTTAGCATAAGAATTGCTTAGGAAGTAAAAGGGTTTATATGTATCTCCCTCGACGTAGAGTGGGATAGATAAAGTTATAAGCCCATAGATAAGGTCTTTCTCATTCTCATGCTAAGCCAGCAAGCAAAGCTTCCGGCTAATAACTCTGTCTATCCAGCTCAACGGTAAACAATAGTTATTTGTTATGCAAGAATGCAAATTTATTGTTTGCGGCGAGTGCTTGTATTGAATACCGAGCGGTGTTAAAAGACCGCCAACAAAGTGGGAGACCACATACAGGGTTTTAAAAGACCGCCAACAAAGCGGGAAACCACTTATTGTACTCATCATAAGGAACATTTTTGCCCAAGGAACTATGCCTGGGAAATCAACAGTTTCCGAGATAATGAGGTTCAAAGTCGGACTTTTCAAAACTTTTTTTTGCAGATATTTATTCAGTATCTAGTTCTTAAGAATCCCCTGAAGCCTGAATTAAAATGTTGAAAAGTGCGAGCGAGAGGGCTGCAGAGCTTCAGGGGATTCTTAACATACCTTTTCAAGAAGCCATATCAAAATTATGAATAATTCTTACAAAACACGACGTTAAAGTTGCAATCCGCAATGTATTCTAAACATCGGCACTTCAAGCTTAAGTAACAATCTGATACCTACGCTTGCGCAATATGACTTCTGTGCGTTACACGTCCATTGCGTGAAAAAATATTTTTCGAAATTATATCCTAAAAAACCAAAATCATTTCCCAACAATAATTTATCGAAAAAGTACTTTATTTTGGTGTCTAGTGGCTTTCGGGTCTGTTGGCGGTCTTTTAACACCCTGTATAGTCCTCATCATGGCGAACATTTTTGCCCGCGGAACTATGCCTAGGAAATCAACGGTTTCCGAGATAATGAGGTTCAAAATCGGTTTTTTTTTTTCCGAAAAGTCATTTTTTTTTTCGTATATGTGTTCAGTATCACGTTATTAACATATCTTCTCAAAAAGCTATATCAAAATTATCAATATTTCTTACAAAAAACGAAGTTAAAATTGCAACCCGCAATGTATTCTGAACATCGGATAGCCTAGATTGTTCCCAGAACCAGGACTTATCACGGTTCTAAATTTGACTGAAAACTATTCAGCGGTATTCGCGTGATGAGGTAACACACAGACAGACAGACAGACAGACAGACAGACAGACAGACAGACAGACAGACAGACAGACAGACAGACATAGACCGATTTTTTTGCATTTTTGTATTCAGTATAGTTTACTTAGTAACCCCTGCTAGTTTTTTTCTAAAAATATTCAATGTACAGAATTGACTTCGCTAGAGTTTTATTATAAGTATAGATAGATTCCGTGAAGACAGTGATAAGATAACGAACAAATTAAAAACTATTGCTGTTTATCGACCAAAGTGTTATGTTATCAAGCCAAGTTTTACGACTGGCGACCTGCTGGCTGCCCCCGCAAAGCTAAGAGGCGTAATAAATTAAGCTACAGCTCTATCTAATGCCGATGAAAATTATGTGAGGAGATATTATTATCGTATCCATCCAAGTCGTCAACAAATCAGAGGAAATGTTGTTTTGGGCGCTCCGTCCGACCGGCCAATCAGTGTTCTTCTTTCATAGTAGCTAACGATTCTTTTTGCAATCTTATTTAGACGACCAGTGTTTTCGCGAAAATCTTATCTTTTTTCAGTAAGATTGAGAAATGTCATCAGCATTGTCTAATTATCCGTATTTTCGCAAAATCTTTGTAACTTTATTACATACTTACTCTTCATTACAAAACAAAAACGTTAAATAACACCGCAGATTCATAATTTGAACATTTCTGCAATGTCATGCTGAGCTGAATGAACAGCTCTGTACTACAGTTACTTTACTAACGGAACCTTCGTCCTCGACCTTACCAATACATCTACATAGGTATTCTATCATACAAACCACAAGAATACAGGTGTGAGACGACAGCAAATATTTACTTATCTATTTGGACATACGCAACCTTTTCTAAGCTATTGTTATAAAGAAACATACGTACAGCACGTCGACCTTTACACGCGCCGGGACTCTACTCAGTTACGATACGGGCGACTTTACAACAAAACTGTACAATCTGAAGTGCTGTCAAGTTAGAGAGTAGGTTACCTGGTGCCTGATTCTAGTTTACATTATAATGTCACCATAACTACTAAATTTAAAATTTAAAATACCCCGACATTTAAGCTTAAAATAAACGGCTGAACCGATTTTGATAAAGCATAATATTATCTAAGAAAACTCGCTAGAAACCCTCAGATAGACACACACACACATAGCGGTCAAAATTATAATCCCCTCTTTGTGGTCGGGGTTTAAAAAAGAAGTTAGATACAAACAGAAAATTACTTATCTAATTATTTTTTGTGTAAATTGTTGCTCTCTCTCTGTGTTGCGTGAAAACTTATTCGCGAGCACAAACGTGTAAAATATTTTCGGACGAGCAAGTTGGCATTGGAAAGGAAATTCCATTTGCCAATCGCTCCCACACGCTCAGGGGCTGAAGTCTGTAACGCAATGGCGTGTCGATGGCTTCCCAGTAGAAGGACAAAACCGGGGTATCCTCGTCTTTTCCCTACAACCAGCGAACTAAACCTCTACAGTTAGGATCAGAATCTTCTTTGCTGTACTACAAACACATTAAAAGGACCGACAGCATTATAAATCGTAATTGAAGCCGTCAACTGGGAGCCCATCTTGGCACCATTGTGTTACAGACTCAGGCCCCAGGTTTGCTTGTAAACACGGCGGCAATAAAGCCGTTGTTGGATATGGCCACAGAAATACTAAAATTAGCATGAAAGTATGGCTTTACGCAATCTTTCCTGCTCTATGGAGATCAACAAAGAGAGAGAGAGAAATTGTATCACGTTAACTCGGCAAAGCGCCAAAAAGTTTAACTCTACTCTACCTAATTCCCATACAAAATGGATGGCGGATTCGATATTTTGTAGCCAAAATGCCAAGTAAATTTTCGCTACAAAAGTTATTGGAAATCGCCCTTTATTGAAGGGAATCGCAAATAAAAAAGTCCTCTTCGGCGGTATAAATATTCGATTTTGAAAGTGTTGTACGAGTAATAACTACAAAATTAAAAATACCTCCGCCATTTTAGCTTCAAATAAGAATATAATATCTAATAAACGGCTATACCGATTTTGATAAAACATATCTACAAACACACGCTAGAAAACCTGCTTTCAAATTTAAAAAAAGCGCATCCCAATCGGTTCACCCGTTTAAGAACTACGGTGCCACAGACACACAGATACGCTCACAGACAGGCACACATAGCGGTAAAACTTATAACACTCCTCTTTTTTGGTCGGGGGTTAAAAGTAACAAAATCTCATAAAATCTCCAAATTCGAACTATCCCCCGTGTCAAAGGCGGAGTGGTACAGTTGGCCACACGCTAGGATACCACTGTTTGTTCGATTGGCGCCCTTATGCCGCGCGCGGTAAGAGCTGCCATGGGTTATCTGTGACTGACTGTGGCCGACCGTACTTCTAGCCGTAGTTGTTGTATCGTAGTACCGCTAGTCAGTAGGACGGCGCGGCGCTAGAAATTACCATTTTTAGGTGAAGGCAAACGTGGCAACTAGTTTACTTGGCTGTGTCCTTCTGAGCGCATTTTCTCGGGTTCGAGCACTTGGAAATTCTATGAAATATTGAATAACTCAGGCCTATGGTCTTATTAAGCCTTTAAATCGAGGCCAGATGCTTTATACTGCGTGGCATCTCCACTCACACTATGGGCGATCACTCGGACGAGGAAGGACCTTGAAATATTGATATCATAATCCAAGTAGAGAGAGAGTAGAACATTATAAAAATTTTTAGAAGGTTAAAAAGGGGGTCGACCCAAATCTCACCTAATCTCGGCAAATATCACGGGAGAGAGGGCGGGTCTCTGCAAATAACACGTAATTTTTGTCCGCAAAAAAAAGCCTGTAGAAAATTGGGTTAAATTAATAAAAAGCGTTTCTCGGCTTAAATATGGCACATCGTATTTATCGCGGCTATGTCAACGCCACAAAGAAGCACAAAATCTAAACGCGCACATTTTGAAAAATCTCACGTGAGATTAGAGGTGCAGGGAGGGGTCGATCCAAATCTTACGACATCTCACCAAGGAGGGAATCGAAAAATCGCCTCAAGTAATTATTGTACGCCCCCAAACGTACGTTCATTTCCTCCAAATGTAGAGGTACGTGCTTAGTGCAAGAGTTTGCTGAAAATTGTGGGATGATTTTCAGAAAATCCTTATGGCTTATAATAAGGGGTGAGGCGGGATCCGTAAATAGGGATGAGAAATACTCCGTGCAATTTTAGTGGTTTTAAAGCCGAAGGTATTTTGTTGCACTGGTGATTCTGAGCCAAATTACAAAATTTCATTCCAAAACGCGCGAAAAAAAAAATCACTTCTCCATACAAATGGTGTCGATTGGCGATAGCCGTTTGTATTGGAAAGTGTTTTTTTTTTTCGCTCTATTGAAGTATAATTTTGGAATTTGGCTCAGAATCACGGGTGCATCTAAATACCTTCGGCTTTAAAACCACTAAAATTCCACGGTGTATATTCGCCGGGGATGAAGTCACGTGAAGTCACGTCACGACGGAAGACTAGAGTTGCTCTCGAGTGTACAACTAGGTACAGTCGGCCACACACATGCTAGTATACCCCTTATTTTCGATTGGCGCCCTTATGCCGCGCGCGGTAAGAGCTACCGTGAGGTATCCTAGACTGTGGCCGACCGTACAAGCACAGTAAAAGTGTAAAACGGCAAGAGTGGCGAACCTGACCATCTCCAACGTGAATCCGCTTACCTACTCGCAGATACCAGGGCCCTTAGCCTGTAACGCAATGGCGGGTCAATGGCATTCCGGCAGAAGGACAAAACCGGGCTCTCCTCGTTTTTCTCCTACAACCAGAGAACTAATCCTCTAGAATTAGAATCAAAATATTATTTGCTGTACTACAAAAACATTAATAGGACAGACAGCGTTAGCAAATCGTAATTGAAGTCGTCACCTGACAGCCCATTTTGGCACCATTGTGTTACAGGCTAAGGGCCCAGTCCTACCACCGTTATGTGACCGTCGTCGTCGCGTCGGTCGTGCGTGTGTGTCAATCGGACGGTCAAACGTATTATCCGTGCGGAATCAGAATGGGAACTGAATCGAAAATGACAGTTCTCGAATAGCGTCAGTAAAAAAAAATAGTTCTACGTTCTACCATAGGGTTATTAAATTGGAAATACACAAAAATGTTTAATGTTTGCAATCTAAAAGGATTCAATGTTATTGCACTAATTGAATAAAACTCGAGCAGACACCCACGCGCACAGAAAACACAAGCAAGTTTCGATGCGAGTTTGCCATAGACCAGTCATACTCAAAGTGTTGTACGCGAACCCTTAGGGGTTCATCATTTGATGGTAGGGGGTACGCGAACAGATTTACGTAATGGCGGCTGGATGGCTGGCTAGCACACGCACAGCTAGACAGGATGAATATCCCGAACTCTCCCGAAAAGCGGTGAATTTTCTTTTACCCTTCGCAACGACATACGTACTTATGTGAGAGTGGGTTTTCACATCTAGTAATGATAAAAACCAAGTACAGGAATCGACTTAAGGCTCGGTATAAGGCTAACTAGCGCCACCAATGTTGAAAAAATCATGTCCCTTCAGAAGAAGTTTCTGACAAAATCCTAAGATGAGCTCATGCGCCATGCTTTTCTAGATTTTTAAGTGTAGGTACCCAACTCAATTTCTAGTCTTAAGCTAAAAAAAAATCGATAACCGCCAAAAACGGCCGCTTTTGGCGGTTATCGAAATTTTTTCAGCTGAAAAGTAAATTTCGAAGAGGGTATCTACACTTAAAAAATGTAGAAAAGCATGGCGCATAGGCTCATCTTAGGATTTATTCAGAAACTTCTTCTAAAGGAAGATATGATTTTTTTAACATTGGTGGCACTAGTTAGCCTTATACCGAGCCTTAATGTTGAGCCAGAATTAAGATTAAAATTGTCCAAAATTGCTCCTAAAATAGACTCCATTTGCGACAAGAAACAAGCCCAACCATAACATATTTATTTTTGTCACTGTGTTGCCTTTTATTAAAATCTATTAAAATAAAAAAACCGTGTTAGTTAACTAGAATTTCTTATCTTCGTTTTGACGGGAGCGGTGTTAGGGGTTTGCAGTCATTTGGGAACTTCAACAGGGGTACGTGGGGCCATAAGTTTGAGAAACTCTGCCATAGACAACTAGAGTTTGCCGAAATGCTGACGCTGCAGGACCGCGAGTGTCTCAGTTCCAAAAGGTATTATCCCATTCTGATCCCGCACGGATTATACACACAATTCTGTAACCACTTCACACGCGCACACACTAGTGCGCTTGGTGGGAAAAATACATAAATTGTTCTGAGAGAAAATACGATTTTGGAAGTTCCGAACCGATAAGTAGGTAGGTATCTAAATGTTTGATTAGACATTCGTTCAGACTGCGGAGGCGAGTGAGTGGTATTGCTACTACAAATTCATCAAAATTTTTTTGTGAGAGCACCATGTAAATCTACCAGCCCACAATGATAACGTAAAAATGATAGGACCAGTCATACAGCTTATAAAAACAGGCGTGTTAGCCGCATGGAGCTCACACCTTCAACTGGTGATGATGATCAACTGGAATGGTGATAAGATAGGTAACAAAACCTGCATGCTCATAATATCATATCACATCATAAAAACTGGACAAGTGCGAGTTAAACTCGAGTGGAGAGGGTTCCGTATGTACGAAGCTCACACGCACAAATTATAGAAAATGTTCCTGTCACAATAATACCATAGACTTTTTATAGCTTTTCCTGTAATCTATAAGTAAAGATAATTTTTTTTTAGATGAGTGGGGAGTGGCAAATTTTCACCTATTTTCTTGAATAACTTCAAAGCTATTTATTTTACAATGAAAAAAATGAGATCCTTAAAACTAACGAGCCCTTTTATTTTTAGTCACCAGTTTTTTTACCTACTAAATTACTAATCCCCCCATGTCTCCCATGTTTAAAAACATTTATTTACGTTAAATCTCCGTGTTTGTGTCACCGACTTACTATGTACCAAATTTCAACTTAATTGGTCTCATAGTTTCGGAGCAAATCGGCTGTGAGAGACGTAGAGAGGCAGACAGACGCACGAGTGATCCTATAATGGTTTCGTTTTCCCTTCTGAGGTACGCAACCCTAAAAACAGGCGTGTTCTCCGCATGGCGCCCATACCCCCACCTGATGATGATGATGATTAACTGGAATGGTGATTAGATAACTGAATTTGAAGGCCACTTGCCTGAGGCGCGGCACTTCACGACAGAGAGAAGCTTACTACAGAGTGCACTCGGCTGTCTACTGATCAATACAAACAACTTGTACCAGGTGGCGACAAAAATGGAGCGAAAAAAATATCAGCTGTTTCATACATTTGGCGCAGTACTGAGTCGACCTTTTGTATGGGACAGCTGATATTTTTTTTCACTCCATTTTTTTCGCCACCTACGTACAAGTTGTTTGTATTGATCAGTAGATAGCCGGCTTAAAGTTCCGCTATCGACTTACGAGTGCACCCTGTAGACTAATGCTAAGACATAGACCTTGGTTTAATCATAATTAATCGAACTCATCATGGTCGTTTCATGAGTAAATGATCAATCGCATCGGTTTGCTAGTTTATCAATTAGGTAATCGTCTGTAATCGTACATCATAGTAGAGCGTAAATGATAGTTTCATGCAAGTAAACAGGAAAAATCACGGGCATAGTAAAAAAAAATTGCATTCTTGCTTATTTAAATTATTGCATTCTTGCTGTTTACCATAGCATAGAAAAACATAAATCGTTATAATCTACATCATAATCATCCTTTACTGGTAAGTTATTTCAAATAACACTATAACAGTGAAGGAGACACAAGACAGCTAATTTTGATGAAAACAAAATCATTGGCGGACCCAAAAACGGCATTTTATTAATCTAAATTCGTCTAGTCTAGACTAGGCGAAGTGAATTAACCTTGCATATTGAAATTGACATAATATTGACTAACGTTTGCTACCCACTCGCAATAGGTATTCTAAAAATAGATTAATAAATCGATTTAATTGGAATACTTTGCTATCAGTTTACCGGACAAATTCAAGTCGCTGAAAAGCTGGAAATGGTAGACTACAAAATTTGTTCTGTTCTGTCTGACGTATGGGCATGGTGATGAAGGATTGCTCTTTTCAAACAATCATTCGGTCTTCTTATTTAGGGGTATAGTACCGGGTTCTATCTGAGGTTGGCATGACTTTTTCGCCCCTCGAACCTGCCTAGGCTAGGATATAGGTACCACAGATTGTGAAAAATACCGGCGGGCGAGCCTTAGCCAGGTCTGGTCAGAAGTCTTGTCTTGTCTACCAACAAAAATCTAAATAAAATATTTTAAAAGCTTACGAGTCGCGTACAGTGGCGCAGCAAGGGCAAAAGGCGCCTAGGGCAAGCATCAAAATTTATTTTTTCAGTGGCGGTGCAAGACTGAAATGGGAGCACCCTTTTTTTTTACAAAATGTCACCTTAAACGGGCGCACTACCGCGGGAATTTACTGATTTTACCCTTTTTGAAAGCCGTAATATGGAGTAAATTACTATCTCTGGACGCGATTTGCAGTAGAATATTACGAGAACAAAATTAATTAAAAAAAAATCTATTGGTTTTTTTTTACTTTTCCGCGGTTTAGGAATTGCAAGAATAAGGTTTTTATAATTATGCAGAATTACGCACTTTCTAACATATCAAATAGCGCAGCCGGTAACCTTTTACGTGAATTAAACCGTTACAGGCGACTGTACTAGTAGGTAAGCGCCTCTAATGGTAATTAATACTCAGTTACGAGATATCCACGGGCGACCAATAAAACTCATAACAAGCAATTAAATAATTTATCGAAGCCACAAGGCCTCATACTGGTTTCCGTGGCATAAGTGGAGATGCAACTTTCACATTTCGTTTCGTGTCATTTTAGAAAACAAGGAAGCTGATTGTTAGGTAAAGGCGCGCTAGACGCTATAAGTGAAGGATTTGCACAAAAAGCCTTTTTATCTATGTTCTCTTAGAATTTGATTTATACAGCTTACTGTGGCACACTGTCAAAGTCAAAAGTTTTTATTCAGGGAACTGAGCAAGAAATAAATTATTTATATTGAACGTCAAAATGCTATCAAAAGTAAAAAAAGAAGCATTTTTAAATCAAATTATTACTTATTTATTACTATCTAATACGAAGTATCTAGCTTCACTAGCTCGGGTAATACAAAATTAACAAAATTAAAATAAACGACTTCACTCAATGGTGAAAAGGTTCACTGATATTAGGCTATTGCAATGATTCCGAGTGATTTCCTATTGCACTGATTCCGAGTGATTTCCTATTGTACTGATTCCGAGTGATTTCCTATTGTACTGATTCCGAGTGATTTCCTATTGCACTGATTCCGAGTGATTTCCTATTGTACTGATTCCGAGTGATTTCCTATTGCACTGATTCCGAGTGATTTTCTATTGCACTGATTCCGAGTGATTTCCTATTGTACTGATTCCGAGTGATTTCCTATCGCACTGATTCCGAGTGATTTTCTATTGCACTGATTCCGAGTTATTTCCTATCGCACTGATTCCGAGTGATTTCCTATTGCACTGATTCCGAGTGATTTCCTATTACACTGATTCCGAGTGATTTCCTATCGCAGTGATTCCGAGTGATTTCCTATTACACTGATTCCGAGTGATTTCCTATTACACTGATTCCGAGTGATTTCCTATCGCACTGATTCCGAGTGATTTCCTATCACACTGATTCCGAGTGATTTTCTATTGCACTGATTCCGAGTGATTTCCTATCGCACTGATTCCGAGTGATTTCCTATTACACTGATTCCGAGTGATTTCCTATTACACTGATTCCGAGTGATTTCCTATTACACTGATTCCGAGTGATTTCCTATCGCACTGATTCCGAGTGATTTCCTATCACACTGATTCCGAGTGATTTTCTATTGCACTGATTCCGAGTGATTTCCTATCGCACTGATTCCGAGTGATTTCCTATTGCACTGATTCCGAGTGATTTCCTATTACACTGATTCCGAGTGATTTCCTATTGCACTGATTCCGAGTGATTTCCTATTACACTGATTCCGAGTGATTTCCTATTGCACTGAATCCGAGTGATTTCTTATTACACTGATTCCGAGTGATTTCCTATTGCACTGATTCCGAGTGATTTCTTATTACACTGATTCCGAGTGATTTCCTATTGCACTGATTCCGAGTGATTTCTTATTACACTGATTCCGAGTGATTTCCTATTGCACTGATTCCGAGTGATTTCTTATTGCACTGATTCCGAGTGATTTCCTATTGCACTGATTCCGAGTGATTTCTTATTACACTGATTCCGAGTGATTTCTTATTACACTGATTCCGAGTGATTTCTTATTACACTGATTCCGAGTGATTTCTTATTACACTGATTCCGAGTGATTTCTTATTACACTGATTCCAAGTGATTTCCTATTGCACTGATTCCGAGTGATTTCCTATTGCACTGATTCCGAGTGATTTCCTGTTGTATGTTGAGGAGTTCCGTTCTCCATCTCCGAAGTTTTTTATGAGATCTTCACTATTTTTTTATACATAAAAACGTATACAGTCCTCCTTTTTGAAGTCTGTTAAAAAAAAGGATAGATCTGAGATCACCTTGACGCTGTAGGATCTGAGACATGTTTAGATCCCGTACAACCATTCTACCATATTCATCAGTATGTAGGGTTCACATTGGCATACTATACTTGCAATCTTATTCCAACTATAACCTGTACTTACCTAATTTACTACATAGTTGAGGACCTGGTCCAAAGTAAAGTTAAGTTATTATTATAACCCCCAGTTATTAGAAATTACAATTTCAGTTGTGTACAAGTAACCGCCTGCCTGCCTTCTTTGCCAAATGATCAATTGGCTACATACTGGTATGGGCTTATAAAATTTTATGCTTAAGGAACCAATCAAGGGTGAATTCATTTAATGAAATCTGTTTAAGACTTACATTGTTAGGTTGGTATAACCAATAATAACTAACCATTTTTTAACCCCTTGATTGGCGTAAAAAAAATCTATGTCTATGAGCCGAAGTAATACCAATTGGTTAAAGTAGGTATCGACCATATTCTTTTACTGCCTACATCAAAGTAATAAAACCATAGCAGTGCAGTAGTGTATTCAATGAAAATCTTTGCTAACAACTATGCAAAAAGATTCAATGCACAGACAGAAGTCAAACTGCATTATGGTGTGAGTTAAATATTGTTTGTTTTTTGAGTATTTCAAAGCTGGTCAAGCAAGGGCCCTGAATCTCTACTCTAAAGCGTGCCTTTCAACCTTTATCATCATGACGCGATCCCCTTACATTGGAAAAACCTTTCCCGACACCCTGCCCAAGGTTTTGTCCGTCCAAGGTTAAGTACACCTTTAGACTATTACCGCAACCCCCAAAAATCCTCCTAAAGAAGCTTCACAATCTCTTAAAGAAGATTCGCGACTCCCCCTAGTTAGCTTGGACCCACAGGTTGAAAAACACTGCTCTAGAGTACAGAATAAACAATTAAACTTATAGGTAAAGTTAGGGTCACCCCAATGAGTCAGGGGTTTACAATGTTACCAAGCAAGGTAACTATGATTCTTTCGTTTCATTTATGTAAATATCTTGCCAAGCAACAAGAATATGTGCCAAACACATTTTGCAAACAAGATCACGCACACAGTGCCTATTTGATTGTAACCTGACTCATGCTAGCTTTTTTTGTAATCTGTAAAGCCCGTTTTGTTTACTTGTCTTGCTATGTGTGCGATCCAAGCTGCACGTATGCCATGACATTGAATTGAGACAAAGGAGTGGAACCCACAGGACTTTGGAGGCAAATATTGTCATGTTATTGCATAATGTCGTTACTAACTGTGCAAAATGAGATGGAAATTGTTTAGTCTGGCTACTTCGTAGTCTGGTTTCATAACAAAGAGCTATCGGACGACAAGCGACGTGCCAAACGAGTTCGCTAAAGCAGTGAAAGTGACTAACTACCGTGATAGTCAGCCAAGTAGCCAACACAACAACTCTGTGTGGCCAAACACCAGATAAATCCGACGCTGGGCCATCGATCACTAGCCCACGGCAAGATAATAGTCTTACTGCATTATCTCAGACTTGTAATAATGACAAATACTTAAGATTATAACGGTATCGCGACCGCAGAGGCAGATTCTATTGGATAATATGCAGATCACTCACCTTGTAGTAGACATCCATGAGAATGCTGTCCGGAAGTCCTTGCAATTCATCTCTGTTGCACTTTTTGTTTTGCAAATTGGTCACTAAATTCGACAAGCACAAATCGTACAAATTATCTGGGGTTTTCTTTACCGTACGCAGAGATTGCGAAGCGTCAGCCATTTTGGCGATATAAAACAAAACTCGCTTCATTTCGATCGGTGACAGCGATTGATAACGACTTGCGCGAAGTTCACACCGTTTTACAGATTCCTATTGGTCAGTTTTGACAGGAAATCAATGAACTAAGATTCTATTGGTCGAATCGTTGTCAAAAAGCTTTGAAGTTTCTGATCAAAAGGTGTTCCTGAGGACCGAGATGATCTCTTTCGCACTCGAGGAAATTGACCGACTGGGAACTGCAACTGAGGGAGATAAAAGATTGCAATAAAAACAGCTGATCTGAAAAATGTGACAGACTGGTCAGCTGACGACCGGGTAGCGGAGCGCGGGCTATTCAAATAATATTACGAGAAATTAATCGCAATCGTTTTTATAGGTGCGCTCCGCGGCGTAATCTGCAAGATATGAGTTTTGCAAACTGTTTGATAAAGTTCACGCACTGGGTTGTGGGTGTTTATTATTTACGTACAGGGTGTTCACTTTACAAACAAGCATATTATACAAATATGGCATTAATTCTTATTTTAGTTTGCCACAGTTTACAGTACGTCTAGACAAATTAAATTGTTGACTATCCCGCCCGTCCCACGTCAGATTCCTTTACTAGTTCTAGGTGGGATCTCGATAAATGCGCATTTTTGTTTGTAGCTTCTAACGCGAAAACATTAGTTACAGGATTTACGTACACAGCTCGATAAAGTACATTATCCTCAAAGTACACGCGTTCGATTAGCGATAACATTCTAGAATAGACATAATCTAGAATATAATAGATATAGAACTATGCAGAATATTTGCTTTTCAACATTCAAATTAGACGGAATTTATTATATCGGGGATCGGAATTCGGATCAACCCATTTGGTAAGATTGGTACAAATGGCTTCACAGACTTCCATTCAAGGGCTTTTGATTCAAGTAGAAAGTAGAACCTTTCGGAACAGACGAAGAAAACATCGTATTGAAACCCGCGACTTGATTCCCTGTGGTCTACAATTTATCACAGTAACACTTAAGTATTTAAAATCAAAGAATTAAAAGACAAATAGTGAATTTTAACTGTTATTTATTGCGACATACATTATAACATAGTAGACTAACATTTTAACACTAACAATCATAAAACAAAACACCACATGTGTTCATAACTCTAACTCAACATAACTAAATTCCTTTAAAGCTGTTTCTAGCATAAATGCCTCTTTCCTTTTAAATTCTTCTGTCAACTACGAAATGTCTTCAAACCAGGGTTTAGAAAACTATTAAGACCTTGCTTTTGCAGGGTAACTACTTGTCTGAAGATATCTTCCCGCAGTTAACATTTAAACAAAGAAATACCTTTCACTAGCAATACGTTAGAAGATTTCGTTGATTAACAAGTGTTTTATTAGAATCAGTGCTAACGATGCAGTTTGGCTTTTACAATTTCACACAATTAAATCTTAAATGCCGAATAGTCTGCAATAGCAACGAGGAATGCGATCCTGAAGTTGTAAAGGCAAAGACAGTGTGTAAATCGCTCAAAAACCACTTGCAGCCCAGCTGAAATATCCAGTATAAGTATTCAGTCCCAATCACTGCAGCTTTCGAGTGGTCACTTCACCCATCTAGTGTGAGTGAAGGTGCCACTCAATGTTCTCATTAAGTAGAACCAAAGGTTGAGGAGTTTCTAAGTATTCTGTTCAAACGTCAACCGTGGGTCTTCAATCTTGCACGGACACCGGTCACCCCGTTCCACCGGGCAGTTACTTGCCGATGGTGAACTTTGAGACGGTCTCGAGCAAGTTGATGTACGCTGAGTGCTCGTAGGCAGTACTGAAGTCCGAGAGCTTCTGGACGAAGTCGTTGCTGATGCCTTTCTCTTCGAGCAGGTTCATCAGCAGATCGTAGAGGTACTGGGGAGGAAAGGGACTTGTTAGTTTTTATTTATCGAAAGTCAATAGTTTTGTGATGTAGCCTGTACATGTCCCACTAGCCGGGCAAAGGCCTTCTCTCAGAGAGTTCGAGCTTAATCACCATGAGGGATTGGCGATTTTCGCGTTGAGGGTATAATGCCTCATTCGCCCAGGTTTCCTCATGATGTTTTCCTTCACAGTTAGCTTGTGGTATTGCTAGTTTAAATTTACAAAATATATACTTGTACGTAACTTTGAAAATAAACTAAAGTCATAGGTTTATGCCCGCACCGGGAATCGAACCTGGGTCTCCGGTTTCCGAGTGCTCTACTACTAGACCACAACCGACAGCCCTACTTCTTAAAAAAAAAAAAAAAAATAGTCTTTACTTCTCTGACTTATTATTAGAAACAAATTACATTCATTAGTACCTATTATTATTGAATTAATTAATATCATTGTATAATATAATTGTATTATTTTAAATGGTAGTAAAAATAATACAATTATATTAAAGATTAAATAAAGCATGCAAGAATTAATTACTGGGATCATTGATTTTAGTCAGGCTGTCCCTCGACATAGGCCTCCTCTGGGCCCTAGTTCTTAACAACAATTAATTACGAAACAACCATAATTTGTCGGTTCCTGTCGTCTCTAATCAGAGACAAACCTATTTTCATTGTGGCCGATTTTGCCCCTTCAGCTCATCCTCAGAAGTCAGGGACTGCTTAGGTACATTTTTCAGGTACAAGTAGATACATTTTTAACGAAGTGTTTTTGGTTGTTATCAGTAAAAAAAAAGCCTTATGAATCTTATGATAATATAGGATAGGAAGGTTTGTAGCGCGTCAGCGAATAATCCCCATAGCGATGAGAGATTCAACTTCACGTCAGCGCATTCGCTTTGCCCCGAACTTGGCACTTGGTCACTACTTGTTGTATAAAGCCTAGTGTGGCGAAATAATCGGGGCATTTAATCCTAAAGGACTGTTAAATCTGATAGCAAAATAAACCTTACACTGGATTGTGAACTACAAAATTACGAGTAAAGATTAATTATTTCGACAGATTTTTGCACTGCCACTTAAGTCAGAAATCAAACAGGCGCGTTTTTGCGTTCCTCCCTTCAGACGCCGTACGTCTCACAACTAGCGCCGCCAATGGAAAAAAAACATATCTTTTTTTTGGATGCGTTTTAGCAAAAAGCGCTCCTGCGATTTCTCAACGCGAGGCTTAACTATTTTTAGGACCTAACTAAGGTTTGGATTCCAGATCCTAGAACTTACGAATGCAATCGATTCTCGCCAAAAGTGGCGCCAAAAGTGGCCACTATTGTGTTTTCGTTTGTGCAATAAAGAGTTACTTACTTACTTACTTACTTATTGGCGAGAATCGATTGCATTCGTAGGAAATCCAATCCTGGAATCCAAACCTTAGGTCCTAAAAATAGTTAAGCCTCGCGTTGAGAAATCGCAGGAGCGTTTTTTGCTAAAAACGCATCCAAAAAAAAGATATGATTTTTTTTCATTGGCGGCGCTAGTTGTGACACGTATTTCATCTTCAGGGGCGTCTAAAGCTCTCTACACATTCACGCCGTAAGTCCCCGTAAAAGAGGGCGAACGTGAGTGTGGATGGGTTGCGAACTGTATAGAAAAGTTCACGGCGTGAATGAGGCCTTCACGCAAAAACGCTGGAACGAACCTGTGAGGAGTGTAAGTGTAAGTGAAACCGTTAAATCGCTATAAAAATGTAAGTGTAAGGTTAATTATCTGTTGCTGTTGTGTTTACCAATATTGTTACCACAAAACTGTCAATGTGACATAGACTGGTCGTAGCAGCGTCTTAAACATTGTTTAAAACCCGTTGAACACTTGTTAAACCCGTGTTTAGCAGATTAGAGTGTTTAGCTAAACGCATGTTAGACTAGTGTTCAGTAGGACGATGTCTAAACTAAACTCACCCCATCAAGAACGTCGCCAGCGACGGCATACACTTTGTCGTTCCATTCTCCCTTGTACACGGTTAGCTCGTCGATACCGAAGATGTCATCTGAAGACGAAGAGAAAGGCTCGGTTAGCACTAGCGGATTTAGGGGGGGGGGCTAAGGGGCTCAAGATCCACCCTGTAGAACAAAAACATCATGGTTCCAAATGTAGCATAATTGTGCTTCACGAGCCACACAGAACATTTTCCAGCCGCAATTTCATAGCCCCAAGTGGCCATAATGATAGCTGACCTCTGGTAGGAGGTGGCACCCGAAGAAGAAGAAGGCGATAATAACAATTGTTGCAAGTGTCCTTATAAAACTGATCTATCAAGAAGAGCAGCTCCATTTTTCACGTGCGTCGCTGTACCCTGTTGTTGGCGCTCAATCAGTTCCATTGTGCGGAACATCGAGTGTGGCGGAATATAACAGGGAGAGAATATGATAAAGTTATTTATTTGGAAAATAGCAGATTGTACTGGTGATTCTGAGAAATTTTGTTCTGTAATCAAAGTGTAACTGCGCTAAAAAAGTTTGTAACTTAATGTCACTCGTCCTCATCAGCTTTGGTCTGTGGCGGCTCCTGCAGGTAGGAGCAGGTAGAGCCAAGTGTGGGGTCTGCGCGGACCACGTCTACCTAACTGCTAGCTTGGAGCGTTAGAGAGGCCACACTGTACTCGTCAACGATTATCTGTGGTGTCTCCTGCAGGTAGACCCAAGAATGGGGTCTGCGCGGACCAAGTCCACCTAACTGCTAGCTTGGAGCGTTAGAGGGGTCACACTTACTGTACTCGTCAGCGTAACGTTGTTCTTTGGCGGCTCCGGAAGGAAGGAGCAGATGGAGCCAAGCGTGGTGTCTGCGCGGAGCACGTCCACCTAACTGCTAGCTTGGAGCGTTAGAGGGGCCACACTTACTGTACTCGTCAGCGTTGGTCTGTGGCGGCTCCTGCAGGAAGGAGCAGGTGAAGCCGAGGGTGGTGTCTCCGCGGATCACGTCCACCTCGAACTGCGGCTTGGAGCGCATCTCGGCGAACTCCTGCTTCTCGGGCTGCGCCTCACCCTCGCCGAAGTCGTCAGAGTCCACCGTGTGGTTCACGTTGAACGTTATCTTGATGCTGGAAGCAACGTCTCTGTTATACTCTCCGCATTTTTCGACCTCCAGCGCTACAAATGGTCGAGAGTAAAGCCACAATCTCAAAATGGTGGACACCCTCTGGCCTCTGGCTTCATTTAACCAATTGGTATTACTTCGGCTCATAGACGCCCTGAGGGTACTGGATTTTTTTTTAACGCCATTCAAATGGTTAAATGTAATTTGAGCAAGAGGGCCTGCGCGTTCGGTAACTAATTTCAGAACAGTTTCTTTAAAACAAGTAAACATTCAAATTTTTCAGAACGTAGGTGCATGTCGCAAAGATGTTCAACAGGACAGCCATTGTTTCGCATGTCCTATTATGTGCAAAGCTTTACTTTACCCCGCGTTTGGCACTCAGTCATTCCATTGGACGGACAAGCCAAGTGTGGCGGAAAACACGGGGCTATTTATGGGAAAATTAAATAAAAATAAGATAACTTACCAAAATGAAATACTTAAAAAACGCCCGACAATTTAATTTCAAATTAGAACAGGGTAAACCGATTTTTATAAAATCTAGCTAAGAACTCTCTTGATTAAGTAATCTTTCAAACAAAGAATCTAAATCAGTTTACACGTTTAGGAGCCATGATGCCACAGACATACAGGTAAACACTTCAAACTTATAACACCCCTCTTTTGCGACAGAGATACAAAATAATATTTCACAAAGCAGGATGGGCACTAGTTACTTGGACCCGCAACCCCTGGGTAATCTTGCAAAAGGTGGTTGGAGCCCTACGTCAGAGCCTGCTGCAAAGCGCCGGCGCGGGCGCCGCGGTACCTAAACCGGTATGTGGGCTAACTTCAAGTCATGAGAAAAATATCTCATCCCAGAACAAAGATAAGACCGCAGTTATCAACTCACACTTCGTCGTTGAGTTGCTTGGAGAGCACCACTTCAGCGCCGAAGCCCTGGATAGCGAAGCCATCCAGCTCTGTCGGCAGGGTCTTGACCTTCTGCGCTTTACGCTCTGCGACGATCTCCTCGGTTAGGAACTCTACCAGCTCGCGCTCTCCTGTTGGGGGTGACAAGTTACAAATTAGTGGACGAAGGCAGCGGTCACTGCCCGGACTGTGTTCAAATGCCAACTGATGCCCGCACATCTGCTTATAGTCTACGGAGTGATTGCAAATCACAGAAGAACAAAATGCCAACTGACTACCATATGCAAAATAGCATTATTGAGTTGCACAAAACGGCTTGCTTTACCATTAACATACCATCTGACTTCATACTAACTTGGTGGCTGGTAGTGATTTGATTAACATAATGTATGAAAGTAGCAAAGTGTTAAACTAAGTTTTAATGCATAAAAAAAAAACCTAATTCAGTATGCAAACATGGATTTCAGTAAGGTCAAAAATTCTGTATTTGAACTTAAAAGAATTGTTGCAAAGATGTTCAATAGTACCGCAATAGGTGCGTGTCCTATTAAATGCAAAGCTTTACTTTACCCCGTGTTTGGCACTCGGTCATTCCATTAAACAGACAAGCCAAGTGTGGCGGAAAACATGGGGATATCATCAAAATAATTGAATTTCTATTCAATCTGCTGCAAACATGAGCTCTCTAAAGATCCTAGAACATTGGCTCAATTTTCTTATTCAACATAATGCTGGAAGAGTTATAATTAAATGTGTGAAACATCATAACCTTACTTAGCCAAGGCAGTTTTGATTTTAACCATTCACCACATGGGTCATATTGTGTGAAGTTTTGTTAAGAATATAGGCAGCAGATTTAAAAGAAAATTACGATATTGTTTTAGCATTTGGCATTTTCCCGAGCTGAAAATTCAACAAGAAACGTTGCAATGGTAGTATGCAGGGAATTCAGTTTAGATTATATACCACATGATCCCACTGGGGGTCTAAATATGGTAAGAGGTAAGGAACACAGGTTATTAGGAAAGGAATAGGGAAAGGAGGGACTCACCGACGAGCTTTGGTTCACGGGCTTGGCCTTCTTCATCTGCTAAAACCAATAAACGGTGTTAAATGTGGGGTGAAATGGAAATCTGAATTAGCGTGGTGCAATCGGACATAACCTCAAAATGCATGATGAAATTCTTACCTTTCGTGTGTAGCGCCTTGAGGCCGCAGCCGCAGCTGCATGTGTTGGAATGATTGTGGAGCAGCGATGAGGATGAGGCTCCATCCAGCCGCTTGGAGCAGCTCATGTGCCATATCCCCCGGGTGAAGTCACGTTTCACCGGACCTTGCGACCGGTGCATTAGCGCACCCGACAAACTCGGGCTTTTGACGCAGCTCTGTATCACCCGATGCGCTGTTCGCACTAAGCCGTTCATTTTTATGTTGAACTATTACGATATTTCCGTGAAAACTGTAAAAAATCGGAAAATCGCCCTACAAATAATCAGAAACGTCAATGAAAGAAAAAAAAAACGGGGCGGAAAAGTTGCCATGTTTGTTACCATGGTCAGAGCTTTATAACGTTATAAAATATAGCGGTATTAAAAGTTATGTAACGTTATAATGATTTCGTTTTGTTATTATAGCGCTATTATATCGTTATGATAACATAACTCTATGAGAAACATAACGAAATCATAACAAAATCATCAACAATAACGTTATAAATAAAGGTATTGCGCTGTTGCCGCTCCGCTCTACTACCGGGAGGAGGGCGTGGCCAGGGCCCTTAGCCTGTAACACAATGGTGCCAAAATGGGCTGTCAGGTAAATTGGGCATTGATCAGTGAGGCATCGATTGTCGTAAATTGAAAACCATTTCGAGGAATAGGGATACTGATTACTATAAGGGCTTTAAATAAGTAAAATTAAAACGGATTATTAATATTTATCGCCTAAAATGTTTACTTCATTTTTCTTTCGATGACGTCATCATAGCCTCTAATGCGGTAGTTCCATTGCCTACAAATAGGTATTAAAGAAAAAATACATTCGTCAACAACAACTGTCAAAAGTGTCAAATAACTGAGAAAATAACCTTCTTGTTGACTTGACACGGACGTTTGTCAAACGTCAACATATTTTTATTTTTTAAAAGCATGAATGAATGCAATGAATTTAGTACATAATGCCATTGGTGACGTCACACACAAAACTTTTAGAAAATATTTACATAAAAAAATAAGAAAATATTCAAATTAGTTTCTTATATTTGTCTATATTTTCGATTTATAGAATAAAAAATAGGAAGTGTCGATGCCCTAACGCTGTCTGTCCTTTTAATGTTTTTATAGTACAGCAAAGAATATTTTGATTCTAATTCTAGAGGATTAGTTCTCTGGTTGTAGGAGAAAAACGAGGAGAGCCCGGTTTTGTCCTTCTGCCGGGACGCCATTGACCCGCCATTGCGTTACAGGCTAAGGGCCCTGGTGGCTGGCTGGCGGCAGACGAACGTGTCTGGCGGCGTTGCCGCACTGAACGCCGCACTGAACAAATAACACAAACAAGTTCGCGCGTTTTTCTATATCCAAGCGTTAAAGTCCGTTCGCTATCATAGTGTCACTTTGATATTTGCCGCCTTGGCGCGCGGCGGCTTTTCACAAAAGAAAGTACAGGAGCCGACGCAGCGCAAACACGCCAGTGAATTTGGCTCGCCGCTCGTCATTTTATAAAGAAGCGTCGTCGTATTGAGAGGTTGTGCTTGTAACTTTTGACTTAGTATTTTGTATTGAGTGTCGATCGCTGCGTGTCTACGAAAAAATGATTTTCTTCGTAGCTGCGTGTAGATAAAATGTTTTTTCGTCCGTGGGAGGATAGCGAGGTGCCTCTAGATGAAACTTCGAATGACCCAAAAATTAAAAGACGAAGGTTTTGTAAAACATGTTAGCAAACTCTAGTTAATGTCCATCAGCATTGTGTTGAAATGAATTTGTCTGCCTGCGCCCATCACAGATACTTCAAAAATAGTTGGTATCCCAAGAACCAAGATTGCCGTCGTGTGTACCGACACTATCTAAGCGAACGGACTTTACCAGCTAAACTTTTGTATTTGTATGAAATTGTGTAGGTAAGTAGTTTGTATCCCACCAAAAACATTCTGTAAAAAAACTAGCCAAGTCTCGATAGAGCTGCTTGTTTATCTCTAAAAAGTAATGAAATCTAGACAAAGTCGTGCCAAGTCTAAGGTTCCTTACTGCGATTTCTTTATTATTATAGTTAATGTTGTGTGACTTGGCCGTTGAAGGGTACACAAGGGTACAAAACCAGGTGCTCCATGACACCATTGCACCAATCTGTCCTATACTTATATTTTGTTTCAGGCTCGCCTATACATAAGTATTATTGAAATACGCAGCTTTATCGAGCCTACTGAATTAACGTTTTCCAAGTGGCAATTTTCCATCGTCAATGGGTAGCGGTTCTGGCGACAGATTGTCCCATTAGCTGGGCAAAGGCCTTCTCTCGGTGAGAGAGTTCGAGCTTAATCACCACGAGTGGTATTGCTACTACAAATTCACAAATGTACGTAACTTTGAAATTAAACAAAGTCATAGATACATGCCCGCACCGGGAATCAAACCTAGGACCTTTCACTTCAGAGTCCACTGTTCTACCCACTAGACCAGCATCGCTTTTTTATTTTATTTATATGCGTATTAAAAGCAGAAGGGGAGGCATTCGCCCAGCAGTGGGACGCTATAGGCTAGATTAAATTAGAAGACGGTGGCAATGACAGTCGATTTTTTTATGTACCAATAGTAGGAGGGGGCATTACCACATCTCTAATACAGCTGAGACCAGCTAAGGGTTCTTCATCAGATACTTCAGACCTTCGATTTTTGACATAATATGAAGCGGCCCACAAGTTGAATATTTTTTGTAAAGGCGTTATGTCGATCTCTAATAGTTTGGTTGGGCTCTTGTGTTTTCTAATCAGGGTCACCAGGTACCTACTCCAGAACTTCGATTATCCTAGTTTTTAGAGTTTTCTTTTTATGTAGCCATGAAACCCTAACTCTGTACCAAATTTCAGCTCTCTGAGTTTATGGGAAGTACTAGTTATATTCTGATGATCATGAGTGAGTGAGTGAGTGAGTGTCATAAATGCGAAACTTTGCTTTCGCTTAACTTCGGAACTAAGTGACCTACAGACTTGAAATTTTGGATTTTAAGTATGTGATTATAGCTTACTGGATGACGAAAATTTCTGCGTTCTGGTCTTATCCAAAGGTTCTCAAATAGGGGCCTGAAAATGCGGCGAAATGGTTCCAGTTAGAGTTGTAAAATGACCGTCACATTCCATAACCGTCCGTCATTTATAATAAATATCCGGTCACAATCGACATTAATTATGGTCACATTGGACAAATTGGTATTTTGACTAGAAAAGTGTGTCGATGCTTTTATTTCGCTAGCCATCTTAGGCTGTATGTGCATCGCCGGCGCTGCCCCGCACCCCACGATACAGTGCCATTGGACAAATAGGTGTTTTGGCTTCCATAAATGTTACGTTATCTCGTAAATTAAGATGTTTAGCGCAAAAATAATAAAATTTTCGAACCCCCTAATACCCCCGAAATCAACCATTTTACATCTTTATGTTTTCTAAAAATCAATATTACGAGGTTTTAAGGGGTTCGAAAATTTCGTTATTTTTGCGCTAAACCTCTTAATTTACGAGATAACATAACATTTATTGACAGCGTAAATGACATTCGGCCTTCAAATACGTGCCCGAAAATTTACCATTCCCCTTATCCTCAAAACTACTAAGCCGAAATTTTTGAAATAAATACAGAATATGTAGGTATTTACCTATAAATTGCAGGGAAACCTATAAAAAGATTCCGATATTTATATTTAGTAATAAGAAAAAATGTGTATGTCAGTACGGAACTCTTAGTGCACGAGCCTGACTCGCACTTGCCGTTTTTTTTTTTAGGTAACCCGCCATAGTAATACATGTTCTGTGTTATTTTCAATACGCTACCTATTGCGGATCCCAAGAAACAGCCCTTTAAAAGACGGACAAATAGACTGACAGGCAGACGGACAGACAGACATTGGAGGTGGAGTAATAGGGTCCCATTTGGCACCCTACGGGTGCGGAACCCTCAAAATGGAGTCTAGGTTACTCTCAAAATGAATATGTCGTATGTGACCATAAGTGTCCATAAATGTCCGAGCATATTGCATAAATGTCCAATATGCTCATAAATGTTCGTCAGACATTTTTAACGTGACGAGCACTTTACAACTCTAGTTCCAGTAAAGGATGGTACGGCAGTGTTTGCTTCGCGCTCGACTTGGCGTGGGTACTGCCGTGCCCCCAGATATAGGACGTGTCGGTGTAAATAATTTCTTACCTACTTGGCACATACTTAAGTTCAGGCATGTGGAATTGGGTACGCAAAGTTTTTTGTTCGAAAGTCCGTTATTAGCTTAAACTTATCTTTAAACAATATTGAGAAACTAATTTAAATATTTTTTATTTTGGTCCAGTAGTTTTGTTTTTATGCGCTAAAATGTTTTGTTCCTATGACCGCCAACAGTATGCAGACCGTCGCCTGAAGGTCGTAAAACCGTATCTTTGAAACGTTGTAAAATCCAAACTACTGAACCAAAATAAAAAATATTGAAATTAGTTTCTCAATATTGTCTAAAGATAAGATTAAGCCAATAACGGACTTTCGAACAAAAAACTTTTCTTTCCGAATTGCTGGAATGTGGCAAAAAATTCAAAGTGTATGGTGGAGAATGAAGAATACCATCAACTTTAGATTTTTACCTTACCATACACTCTATTAAAAATGGAAACACTGGGTGAAAAGTTTTTTTTTGATACGTCTCATAGTTCTCGAGATATACCTAGAGCCATAGACTTACTACACCTAGACGGAGTCCGTCCATTCAAAACGCCGCCCGAAATTGAGGCGCCTCGCTTTGTATGTGTGCGTAAAGCTGCTGACTGTGACAATCGCCTACACAACACATGCACCCTAATAATGCTGCCAGCGTAATAAGCTTTTCACAATATTGTGACTTTCCTTCTGGTTGGTAAGGTGTTAAACATATTAAATTATGTTTGCGGACAAGAAGTCCATGTTATTTACAGTAACATTTCTCAATATTTGTGCGTATGAACTTTAAATCTAGGATCTGCGATCTAAACAAAAAAAGTTATCTGTTGTACGGTTGTTCCCGACTGCCCTAGAAGGAGGTTTATGTTTTTCGAGTATATGTATGTATGTGTTACCGGCCAAACCCGATTTAAGGATAAACTAGTTTCGCCTAGGCCAAAACTAGTTTATCCGAACGTCGTATGGATAAACCGGTATGTCCTAGGCCAAACTAGTCTAGCCGAAGCTCGTAAGGAGAAATCAGTTTAGCCTAGGCCATTCTAGTCTGGCCTAGCAAGAATATGCAAGCTTCAGGATAAACTAGTATGGCCTAGTCCGAGCTGATATTGACGAATGATTAGGTATGAATGTTACCATATCTCGTCAACTAAGAGGTTTAGCGCAAAAATAACGAAATTTTCGAACCCCTTAATAACCCCGGAACCAAGCCTTTTACTTCTATACGTGTTCTAAAAACCGACATACAGGGTGTTAAACATACAGGGTATTCCTGAAAGTGTGACAGACAGTCGAAAAAGATTTAAAACAAAGGTTAGGTCAGTAGGTTTGGTTGGCGACACACTGACAGTCATACTTCTTTTTGTTTACGAATGGTCCTTTAAACCGGACAAAACCGGACATACCGTAGACTTTTTCAAATTCGGCCTCTAAATGCGTCCCCTACTGTTCAGATAATTACGGCGGGTTTTTTAATTTTAAGGGTAGACGATAGCAAGGTGGCGGGAAATTCAAAATTTTCACAGACTTTTACATTTTGTAGCTAAACTGAACTATTAAGCGATTTTTCGTTCGCGAGAATAAAACCGTATTCTTTTCATTATTGTAAACAACAGAACAACAATAATTCAGTCGATTATGTGTTCTGGTCTACGACAAGTTTTTTGGGCAGTACCACTGCTTCGGCCAGACTCGATTGGCCTAGGCTAAACTGGTTTCTCCTTAAGAGCTTCGGCTAGACTAGTTTGGCCTAGGACATACCGGCTTATCCATACGACGTTCGGATAAACTAGTTAGGCCTAGGCGAAACTAGTTTATCCTTAAATCGGGTTTGGCCGGTAACATATGTATGTACATTTCTTTGGCACGCTCTACAGCCTAAACCACTTGATGGATTTTAGCTTGCGTAGTGTCGTTAGATTCATCTTGATTGTAAGAGTGACACTGGGTAGATCAAAAAAACAAAAATAGCCGATTTTTAGCCCCAAACAAAGGTATTTTTGATTTTTTTAAACCTATCGATCGGAGAATCAAAATGAAGGGTTTTAAAATGGCTTACAAAAATATATAGGTACCACTTATGTTTAAATGTAATTTGAAATGAGAAATGCTACTTAACTTTGCCTTCGGGGGAATTTATTTAGGTGCAGATATCTCCTAAATATCTCATAAACGGCTGAACCGATTTTGATGAAATATGTTGCTGAACCATTGCTAAGAAACCTTCGTTCATATAAAAAAAATCTCATCCAAATCGGTTCACTCACTTAAGAGTTACGCTGCCACAGACACACACACACATTCACACAGACACAGCGTTCATACTTATAACACCCCTCTTTTTGGATCGGTGGTTAAAAAAAAATCAAAATCGGTCCGAAAGGTAAAAAGTTATTGTTATAAAAAAGCTACACAAATTGGAAACCTCCTCCTTTTTTGAAGTCGGTTCATAAGTCGTTCATTGTTAAAGGAAAACTAAAACAAAGCTCTCTAGATTGATATTTCTAAAATTGTTTTATTGTGTATTGTGATTTTCGACATTCTACCAACTGGCAACCCCATAAAACACGTTGAATGTCATACGGAAGAAAAATTTTGAATCTAAATACGATCTTTTTCGACATAATATAAAGTGGAATCGTTGTTATTACTGGTGTAAAGTGATCCTCGTGCCTTCATCTTTCTTATCCGTGCTGTTTCTGCAGCCAAACACAGCAAAAACCCGTCATTTTGAATAAAATTGCAGGAGCTCCGTTCGCTAGAAAGTGACCTTGAACACTGACATGCCGTTTTAGAAAGCGTACCAATTTGGTATGCATTTATTTGCTTCACTTTGCGAGCACTGATTGCGATTCTAGGTGTCCTAATTCTATGCCTAGAGCCTACAGCGATTTGAAAAAACATCTCGTTGGCGACGCCCACTACCGCCCGCCACCCGCGCTCTGCCTTCCCCTCGCTCGCCAGCCGCCACCGCCGCCGCCGCGCGCGCGCCGCCGCCGGCCGCCAGCCGCCCGCGTCCCGCCGCTACAGGCGTTCGGCTAATTTCTTTCTCAAACTCGGTGTTATTTTATAGGGCTTACTTTATAGTATAACAACAAATAATAAAAAACGGCGTGCGATTTTGACTCACGCACAGGGTCAGTAAGACCCGATTTTTTTATAGTGCGCCAGTCCGACTCGCACTTGGCCGGCCTTTTTAAAAAAGTTTTACTGTATTCAAAGAATTGTAAACTGCTGGAATCAGGAATCGAACCAGTGTAATAAGAAAAACTACACCTATGAGTTCTAGGGTTTTTGCCTTCATGCCCCCATTCTTTGAGGTACTTACTTACCTACTCGAGGATCACACTTTTATAAAAAAAGGGTTATTTTTTTGTATTTTGGCTGTTGTTTTCTTGTAGTACCGTTGATATGAAATTAATGTGCTTCAAAGTAAATTAATAATAATACCTGTGTATGATATGATAAACTAATTTTATTTATTCTGATATTACCTACAACAATCTGTGATCACGCGTAAAATGTATGAAAGGTATTTAAAAATATACAATTAAACTTATATGAAAAACCATAATTATTAGTAAGAATGAATGATTTTATTGTATTCCAAAATGAGCTGGTTTGATTCCCGAGAAAATTTTGAAAAATTTGAATGCAGTTTATAACTATCTTCTTCAAAATAATTGGTGGTTACCTAGTTCCTGAGAACAGATTTACCTATCTACAAGGTGTTCCAAAAGAACCTAACTCTTTTTTAGAGTGTAACGTACTAGTCAACAGGATGTCAACTCTGTAAAAATAAGTTGAAAAAAACAAATGTTATTACTCAAAATTGAAAAAAAAAAAAAAACGTTATAAACACATGCTTGACTGCGTATTTGCATTTGCATAGTTTTAAGTTATTAAGTTGATAAAACATATTGAGAAACAAAGAAAACCGTATTTAAAAAATACTGTTCTCCCGCCACAGCGCTCACATTTTATTAATTTAAAAATCAACGGAATGTCATGGAGCTAAAAAAATATTTTGGATGAGAACCGTATAACCAGGTGACATAACCCTGTAAAAAGAGTTAGGAACATTTGTTACACCTTGTATTACAATATTATCTATAGTTTTGAATATTTCCCCCACTGACCGATCGGACGGGTCATCACAATGTCAAAAATATAAATTTACTTAAGGTGATAAACTAGGCACACACAACTAGCGCCGCCAATGGAAAAAAGATCATAATGAAGAATGTCCGTGGGTCTGTCACTTGAAACTCCGACTTGAGTCCGACTCGCACTTGGCCGGTTTTTATATTATTTTGTTATCCTATGGAGTAAGCTCTATAATCATACCAAGTTTGTTGCTTGTGGGTTTACCGTTTTTTCTATAGAGCAGAAAGTATAAAACAACGTTTTTTGTATGGGGACCCCTCTTATTTTTTATATTTTTTTTATTTTAATTATTTCTTGGGTATTTACCATACTAAAACATAATCTCTAAAAATTTCAACTGGCTACCTAGAACGGTTCCAAAGATACAGCCCTTTGAATGAGTGTTACGGTGTATGTGTCGGGTGCGTGTTGAGTTGTGACGTCACAGCGGCTGACGACCGCGCGCCCGTCGCACAGCTAGTTTAAAATTAAATATCTCGAGAACTATAAGACGTATCAAAAAAATGTTTTCACCCAATGTTTCCATTTTTAATAGAGTGTATGGTAAGATAAAAATCAAAAGTTGATGGTATTCTTCATTATCTTGCGTTTTTTTGCTCATAACGAAATGTCAAATGATAAATCCCTAGGCTTAACTATTTTTAAGACCTAAGGTTTAGATTCCAGATCCTAGAACCTAAGAATAAAACCCGCCGCCGCCAAAAGTGGCCACTTTAGGCGGCTTCGGGTTTTATTCGTAGGTGTTCTACGTTGGAAATTTAAAATTGTTTTGGTTAGTGTGTGGGACTTTTTTCATTATAAAAAAAATATATAAAATTTTATCATATTTTAACATCCAAATTATGCATTGGTCGTTTAAAGAAATACAATAAATTGATTTCTTTTTTGTAATCATGAACCTCGTAGGTACTGTCGGCCACAGTCTCAAATACCCCTTTTTGTTCGATTGGCGCCCTTATGCCGCGCGCGATAAGAGCTGCCATGGGGTATCTGAGATTGTGGGTCGGCCACAATTTCAGATACCCAATGTACATTTTCTGGTGAAATGTTCTCTTTGTCAGTATCTTGATGTTTCGTATTATATTTTCAGTCTGCAATAATTATTTTCATTAGTTCGTTCATCCCTGGAAAAAAGTATAATACCTATGCTTATATTTTTTTAAATAACTTTTTTTTAAAGAAACTTAACACATTAACGAAAAACTCACATCGCTCCCATAAATTATGACAAGGTTCATATGGAAAATTTTCTGGTAGGGTGGTAGGTATAACGCGTGCCATTAAAGAAACGATATATAAATGGCGGACACTCTCGCGCCCTCTCGCTTTAATCATAATGTCCGTCTATACTCACACGTAACGTTAGCAAAGTCATTTTAGGCAGTCCTGATTAGTCACCTACGGTTGGCTAATAAAACACGCCAAAATACGTTCGCCTCTTATTGATTTTGTAATGTTTGTCGAGTTATTTCAATATTGTAGTTTACTTTAAATGTTGTTATTCGTTGAGGTTTGTATTATTTACTTACTACGTTTTAATATTTTTGATCTTATTTTCATAAAGATTGTTGTTTAATCACAAACCCAAAGTAGAACAATTACCTAATCAATAAAGAAAGCATCGTAAAACAATATTTTCTAACCAAAAATGTAAGAAAGTTTTAGGTATGAACCGAAATCGTATTTTCGTAACCTCTTTTTCAGACCTTACCATAGGTACCCGCCGCCATTTTCATATCGTTTCTCTATTGGCACGGCTTATAATCGTATGAAATAGTGGCCTGGCCACCCCTTTCCTTTTTCTTCGAAGCTATGATTTTGTTCCTAAAAAACAAATAAAATAATTGAACGAGCGAGCGAAGCCAGCGAAGTTCTCCGAGTCTACTGGAACGATCCGGCGTTTGTATGTATGTATGTATGTATGTATGAATGTTCGTTCGACGATAACTTGAGTAAATTTGGTCGGATCGTTATGAAATTTGGTAAGCGAGTAAATGAAATAAAAATAATTTTTAAGTTCGAACATGAGCCAAATCGGTCGAGGGGTTGCCGAGATATGGGGTTGTTAAGTTTATATGGGGTCGCGAGTTCACAGTTCGGGGCGAACCACTAGTTTATCTGACTCCAGAAGTTTTGTTTTGTATCCATTTAAATATATTTATTACTAGCTGTTGCCCGCGAATTCATCCCCCTTGATTTTTTTACTGTTGTGTGTGAAACAAAAAACATTGCACAAAAATTACTCAGTTTAGCTACAAAATAGAAAAATACTATGGAAATCGTGCAATTCACATCACGATACTTTCATTGACCATGAAATAAGGATTTAATAAATGGGATCCTCGAGCAAGAATGCCTCAAGCAATGGGATCCTCGAGGCAAAAATAGGTGCAAATATTGTTCAACACAATGTTTTCATTTGCCGACAGTAAGTAATGAAAGTAGGTATCTGATTTATCAAAATGCAAGAAAATATTATCTACTATGCGAAACGACCGTTAGGTAGGTATAAGCTGTATTTAGTAAGAAAGAAAGAATTTAGGACTTGCGTTGCGAATGTGTCACACGACACGACTCACACGGCGACCGCCCAAAGTTCATTCTTGCCATCACTGATCACCAGCCCCTCTACAGTCGACCCATTTTTTCAATACGGCGCAATTTATATTTCACGAATTGAGACACATTTTATATTTTTATTGTACAAAATAGCCTTACCTTTGAATAAACATTACAAAGTAGATAGAATCAAAGCATGACGATGCGAATTCAAAGAGAAATTAATTTTAAAACTTCGTCAATATGAACGCAATAGCGTCAAGAGTAAGAGTCAGAGCGCGGCGACCGCGCATCATGCCTTGATTGTATGTACAGTAGGCCACAGTCACAGATACCTTTTTTGTAGTCATCCGTAACGTAACCGAGTAGAGTGCTAGCGTGTAAAGGTCGACGTGCTGTCGTGTGTACCAACACGCGTGCACTCTATTCACTTACATTACGGGCGACTTTGCAATGAAAATGAAATACTTACCACCTGTAAATAACCTGTTACACGATACACAATAAATTTATATGAAATATGAAATGAATAATGAAATGTAAAGTTTGACGTGCTGTTGACTGTGTACACACGACAGCATGTCACAGTGTACACTTTTGTTGTAAAGCACCCGTAACGTAACCGAGTAGAGTTCTAGCGTGTAAAAGTCGACGTGCTGTAGTGTTACAGTCTCAGATACCCCTTTTTGTTCGATTGGCGCCCTTATGCCGCGCGCGATATAAGTTGCCATGGGGTATCTGAGATTGTGGCCGACCGTACCAACACGTATGCACTCTATTCACTTATATTACGGGCGACTTTGCAACGAAAATGTTAAGTTTTACGTGCTGTTGACTGTGTACACATGACAGCACGTCAGAGTGTACACTTTTGAAATTGAAATTAATATTGAAAAAATATTTATTTCGAGAAATATCACAAAATAAAAACTTTTGTTGTAAAGTCGCCCATAACGTAACCGAGTAGAGTGCTATAGCGTGTAAGGGTCGGCGTACTTTCTTGTGTACATAATCGGAGAGGACGCGTGTTTTATAGTTCATCATAAAATATGTTTTCTTCATTGGTATAAGACAGCACGTAGACCCTTACACACGTGCACTCTATTATAAACGTAGCTGCAGCCCCGCCACATGACACCGCGCAGCGATGCCGCATGACGCGTGCTGCAGCACCGCCACATGACACCGCGCGGCGCCGTCACGTGACACCGCATTATTATTGTCAAATATTTCGCGCGGTTCGTTACGCGGACGCACCGTGCTGAGCTCGATCGACACACCCCTCCCGTTCGACGTTCGGCGCTGGACTGAGGCGTGGCCCGGCCGCGGCTAACGGGAAGAGCTATTTGTCGATCCATAGCAGAGTGTGAATAAAGCTTGTTATCGCGAGCGCAGTTTGAACGTCGTTTAGCTTAGAACTAAAGGACAAATTGTTTTCGGTTATTATACGACTAGCTTTCCGCCCGCGACTTCGTCCGCGCAGACTTAAATAAGTAGTTGCCTACATCATTCACCATTATCAAATTAGCATGAATAGAGTAATGGGTGTGTAAGCTATTCCAAATGTCATCCTAATCCGTCGAGCAGTTTCAGCGAGGAAGTGTGTTTGTGACCAAATTGGTCAAGTATCAAGTGAATCCAACAAAAATAATTGAACGAGCGAGCGAAGCGAGCGAAGTTCTCCGAGTCTACTGGAACAATCCGGCGTTTGTATGTATGTATGTATGTATGTATGTATGTATGTATGTATGTATGTATGTATGTATGTATGTATGTATGTATGTATGAATGTTCGTTCGACGATAACTTGAGTAAATTTAGTCGGATCGTCATGAAATTTGGTAGACAGGTAAATGAGGCCAAGAGAATTTTTAAGTTCGAACATGAGCCAAATCGGTCGAGGGGTTGCTGAGATATGGGGTCGCGAGTTCAAAGTTCGGGGCGAACCACTAGTAATAAAAAAAAAAAACTTTAAACCGTTTGGCCGTTTTAAGGTTATCGTTACTTTTTCTTCATGGTTGGTACTTTGCTATACAACACAATTTTGTAGTAATAGTAATATTTCATAGTTATAGCTTTAACGGTTCCAGAATTGATCAAAACAATAAGGAAAACTCTTCAAACATTTCCGCCCTTTTTAACCCTTCTGTGGCCAAAATGAGAAAAAATCTGATTTATTATACGACTACACTTAGTTTCAAGTGAATATAATAATAAAATAATAATTTCATAAAAATTTTGAACCTCGTTTTGGCCGTTTTATGGTTAATATTAGAGGTATTACTTTTTTCTTCATGGTAGTTGGTAGTTTTGCTATAAATTTTATTGGGCCCAGTATTGCTACTACATCAGGGAAAAATCTTCAACAATTCGGAAGGCAAAGTTTTTTGTTCGAAAGTCCGTTATTGGCTTAATCTTATCTTTAGACAATATTGAGAAACTAATTTCAATATTTTTTATTTTGCTTCAGTAGTTTTGTTTTTATGCGCTAAAATGTTTTGTTCCTATGACCGCCAAACAGCGCCAACAGTATGCAGAACGTCGCGTGAAGGTCATAAAACCGTATCTTTGAAACGTTGTAAAATCCAAACTACTGAACCAAAATAAAAAATATTGAAATTAGTTTCTCAATATTGTCTAAATATAAGATTAAGCCAATAACGGACTTTCGAACAAAAAACTTTGCGTACCGAATTCCAGCCATTTTAACACTTGAAATAAAAAAATTATAATGAAATGAGAAAAATACTGAAACACGTATTTGATTATTTTTGATTTAGTGTACGAATACTGGGTTTCAAGTAAATCAGACAAAAAAAAAATATATTTCATACAAACTTTGAACCCAAGTTTGGCGGTTTGAAGGGTTAAAATTATTTTATTTTTTTCATGGTGGGTAGTTATGCTATAAAATGCAACTTCACATTCAATTTCAAAGTCGTAGCTTTAATGGTTTGGGCCCAGCATTGCTAGTATTGCTACTACATCAGGGAAAAATCTTTAACTTTTCCACACATTTTTTATTGAAATGAGAAAAACGCTGAAACACGTGTTTGATTATTTCTAGTTTAGTATACGAATACTTAGTTTCAAGTAAATCGGACCAAAAAAAATTGTATTTCATACAAACTTTGAACCCCGGTTTGGGCATTTGTAGGGTTAAAATTATATTTTTTCTTGATAGTGGGTAGTAATACTATAAAATGCAGCTGCACATTCAATTAAATTCAATTCAATTTCAATTCACTCAATTTCAAAGCTGTAGTTTCAATGGTTTGGGCCCAGAATTGCTACTACATCAGGGAAAACACTTCAATGTTTCCACCCATTTTAACCCTTCATTAGCTGAAATGAGAAAAACGCTGAAACACGTGTTTGATTATTTCTGATTTAGTATACGAATACATAGTTTCAAGTAAATTGGTACAAAAAAAAAATATTTCATACAAACTTTGAACCCCGGTTTGGGCATTTGAAGGGTTAAAATTATATTTTTTTCTTGATGGTGGGTAGTAATGCTATAAAATACAACTGCACATTCAATTTCAAAGTTTTAACTTCAATGGTTTGGGCCCAGCATTGCTACTACATCAGGGAAAAAACTTTAACGTTTCCACCCATTTTAACCCTTCATTGGCTAAAATGAGAAAAACGCTGAAACACGTGTTTGATTATTTCTGATTTAGTATACTAATACTTAGTTTCAAGTAAACCGGACCAAAAAAAAAAATTTATTTCATACAAACTTTGAACCCCGGTTTGGGCATTTGAAGGGTTAAAATTATATTTTTTTCTTCATGGTAGGTAGTTTTGCCACAAAACACTACTGCAGTTTCAATTTCATAGTCTGTTGTAGCTTTAATGGTTTAGGCCTGGCATTGAAACTACATCAGGAAAAATCTTCAAACTTTTCTACCCCTTTTAACCCTTTTGTGGACAGAAATTTGAAAAACGCTGAAATACGGGTTTAATTATTTCTTATTTAATAAACAAATTCTTAGTTGCAAGTAAATCCGGACCAAAAAATTTTTTTTTTCATGCTAACTTTGGACCCCATTTTTACCGCCTTAAGGGTTAAACTTGAAGTAAATCTGTCTTAACCCGTAGCGTGTCCACAAATTACAACTATTGTCAAATTTTCACTGTTGTGGCATTAGCTGTTTTGTTCCACCATTGATCGTAACTAGGGCATGCACCCGGTTCCACCCGGTTCCGAAATATCCGGGTATACCCGGTTCTGACGAGCTATCTGCAGAACCGGTTCCGAAAAAGTATACCCGGTTCCCCCGGTTCTTTATAAAAATCTAAAAAGTTACTTAATTCCGCAGTAATAGCTGTATTTCCTCGGCCCAATTCCGATGATAAGTGCAGGGGTATTGTTAACCTCGTACAGCACTTGTCAAGGAACGAAAATTATGAAGTTATCAGCACAGATGAGGTGGGAAATGTCGGCAAAAACGATGTTATTCTTGTCCTAACCTGGACAGCCTCAAGTTCGAGACCACGTAGACGTAGACATCAATCAGTATAGAAATGGCGATGTTTGAAAATGGTGGAAGTTGTTGTAGCATCCTTTCGCTAGCATTATGTAGGTATTACTATTTGATGATGATTCTATCGACCGGATTCGGTCATGGTGACTGTTGCGGCTGGGGAAGGCGTCGGTCATTTGCCGTCATGTGACTTATGCAGCCTATGTTGGCTGTAAAAGGGCGGTTTCACCTTCTTCTTTTATACTTTTACTCCTCCGTGGAGTCTGGGGCTGACACAAGGGCTTTCCATTTGTCTCTTTTCATGGCTAGGGAGGGTAGCTCTGGCCAAGTTGATCCCTTCTCTTTCGTCTCAGAGAGAACTTATCTTTTCCACTGGGACGGTCTTCCGTGTCGTCGTGAGCTTCCGGCGGGTTTCCAGTCAAGAGGCACCTTCGGGATGTGGTGATCGGGTCTACGCAGGGTATATCCCAGCCAACGCCATTTGCGTTTCCTGATGTCTTGGGCTACGGGTTTTTGTTTGGTGATCTGCCACAGTTCGGCATTTGAGATGGTGCCAGTTGTTGGGCCAGTGTCTTCGTAAGACGCTTCTTAGACAGTTGTTGACGAAGACCTGGATCTTGTGTGACACAGCTTTTCCGACCTTCCGGGTTTCGCAGCCGTTCAGTAAGGCCGTTTTCACGTTGGAATTGAATAAGCGGATCTTCTTGGTTCTAAGAATGCTAGGACTTTTCCAGATGTCCTTTAGTTGGGCAAAGGCTCGTCTAGCTTTTTTGATACGCTTTTCAACATCCCGTTCAATCCCTCCTTGCGGTTGCACCTACACGTTAAAATTCTATTGGAGTAGTATACTGTATGGCCGCTGGCGGTCTACATCTGAGTTCATCACGCCTGGCATCAAGAGCAGCTCTTCGTCTGGCATCAAGAACAGCTCTTCGTTTAGCCGCGAACTCGGAGATGTTTGATTTGTATATGGATTTAACGGTTTCATTTACTTTTTTCTTTTGTTTGATTTGACTGTATGCCGCCACAAGGCTCGGTCTTCAGCCTGCTCTTCCCATGTCAAATGGTCGATTGCACAGCTTTTCATGTGGCGTTTCTGCACGTCCTTAAACCTAAGGTACTTCCCGCCTTTCTTGAGTTCCCATTCCTATGAGCATAACTATTTAAGAGCTATGCCGCTAAAAAAGTGTGGTGCCTGAAAGGATGTTCTCCTCAGCAGGCTAAATTTGTAATCGTTTACGCAGCTCGCTAAGTGACAGGAGCTTAGACGTGGTTAATTGTTGATCCTGACTGTGTAGTCTGATTTTGTATAAGATAATTATATTTTTGGAGTTCCTTTATTATTCCTGTTATTTCATGATAACAATGCCAGTTTTTATTTCATACCTGTTAATAATGTCATATCCAGCCTATCCTTTCAGTTTTTCAGTGATTTATTTGATTATTATGAAACTTACAGTTTTATCGGTCGGAACCGGGTAGAACCGGGTTACCCGGTTCCGACTGCTCCCAGAACCGGGTATCAAAAATCTGGAACCGGAACCGGTTCTGCACGCCCTAATCGTAACTGGTGAAAAAAATCGAAAAACTTTGGCACCCATTTTAACCCTTAAGAACATAGAAATGAGAAAAAATCTGAAATAGGTGTGAAGTCATTTTAAAATAAAAGTACAAAAAACCAAGATTTAAGAACAAAAGACCAAGATTTTTTTTTCCCATACACTTTCAGCCCTATTTTGACCCACTTAAGGGTTAAATAAAAAAAAATCGCTTCTTAAATGAACCCTCCACCATATAACGCAACTTTTGTCCAAATTTCATACTTATAGGTTCAGCCGTTTGGGCTGTAGCGTGATGAGTCAGTCACCCTAAGCCTTTTATATACAAGGTGTTACAAAAGATGCTAACTCTTTTTACATGGTCATGGTACGGTCGGCCACAATCTCAGATACCCCATGGCAGCTCTTATCGCGCGCGGCATAAGGGCGCCAATCGAACGAAAAGGGGTATCTAAGACTGTGGCCGACTGTACCTGATGACAGGGATCATAACCAAAATTTTTTTTTAGCTCTATGATGTTTCGTTGATTTTTAAATAATTAAAATGTAAGCGCTGTGACGGGAGAAATGTCAAATCAAATCAAATCAAATCAAACTATGTTTTAACAGCCTGAAGCTATTAAAATACAGCTAAGCAAACAACCATATTTTTTAATTGGAGCTAAATGCAAAAACAAAAGAGTTTTAAAAATTTTACAATTTTGAGGTTATAAAAAAAAAGTTGTCTTTTTCAACTTTTTTTTCCAGATTTGTCATTATGTTGACCAGCCACACCCTGTAAAAAGAGTTAGTATCTTTTGTAACACGTTGTATATAGATAACCAATAAAATTGTTGTGACGTCATCATTTCCAAAACACTAGAAATGTCAAAAATCATGAAAATTTTAGTTTATTTATTATACAGGGTAGCCGCGTTGATGCGGTTAAAGGGGCAGCGTAGCTACAGAAAAAATGACAAAATATAAATTCATAGGATGGCAAAAATTATATGAGGAGTGGTATTTACAGATTTTTATAATTTTATACAGGGTGCATGATTCGTTTTGTTCCTCGTAAAATCTAGTGTTCTAAACGCTACATTTTTTTAAACATTCAATTTTGTCATTAATTTCATCTTTAATGAGCCGTTTTCAACTGACAGTTAAAAGCTGCTTTTAAAATGCAAGCTAGATGGCACAGAAAATACGGCTACATAACGGCAGTCAAATAGCGCTTTTTCCCATAGATTCACAGATTAGAAAGTACTAATACTAAAGATACACAAACACCACAGATAAGAATCAGGCATGCCATGTTCAATCGTCTAAAATGCCGTGTCATATACAAGGTGTTACAAAAGATGCTAACTCTTTTTACAGGGTCATGGTACCTGATGATAGGGATCACAACCAAAATATTTTTTTAGCTCTATGACGTTCCGTTGATTTTTAAATAATTAAAATGTAAGCGCTGTGACGGGAGAAAAGTATTTTTTAAATACTGTTTCCATAGACTTTCACTATGTTTTAACACCCTGAAGCTATTAAAATACACCTAAGCAAACAACCATATTTTTTTATTGGGTCTAAAAAATAAAAAAATAAAAAAATTGAAAATTTTACAATTTTGAGGTTATAAAAAAAAGTTGTGTTTTTCAACTTTTTTTTACAGATTTGTCATTATGTTGACCAGCAGGTTACACCCTGTAAAAAGAGTTAGTATCTTTTGTAACACGTTGTATTTGCATTTTTTATTCTTAAAAGCAAAAACATAAATGGTTTTGGATAAATATAGAATAGGTAGGTAGGATACTGACATCAACTACGTGATGCGATAAAATTTGCAAGCAATGAATTGTGTTTCTGGTTATGATTATTACATAAACTTTCGTGAGCACTGCACATTTTTTTTTTTTTTTCTATTAAATCACGGTTTTACTCACTAGTAATTTGTCGGTGTAGCCGAATGTAGCAGAATGGATATAAATGGAGGCAAAGCATGCGTGTGGCCACTGCTATCTCTACACAGCGGCGAATCGCAACGGTTGAACGAATACCAACTTACCTGCCCTTTGTTAAGGGGATCACAGATCGGATCGGCTACATGTTGCGCAAGCAATATGACGTGAAGACGATCTATCGACCTCCATCTCAACTGAAGCAGCTTCTTCGTTCGCCCAAAGACAGCGATCCCCTGAACGTCCCCGGTGTTTACATGATTCCTTGTGACTGTGGGAAAAGTTACATAGGCGAAACTCTCCGAAACGTCTCTACGAGACTCACGGAACACATCCGATGTGTGAAAAAACTAAACAGTGAGGGATCAGCGGTGGCAGAGCATGCCCTAACGTCAGATACCCAGCATTTCATACGTTTTGATAAGACTAAAGTACTAGTAAGGGAAAAGTTCTACGTGCCGCGGAAAGTGCGGGAGGCAATTGAAATAAGTAGACACCCGAACTACAACAGAGACTCTGGCTGGGCTCTATCACCGGCTTGGAAACCAGTTTTACACCGTGAGTCAAGAGAAGAGAGCCAGAATACTCAAAAGGACGACATTGTGAGTTTCGCCTGTATGACAATTCCAAATAGTGTCAACGACGAAGAAGATCCTAGTCCAGCTATGCGTGGGCGGGCGGGCGCGCCACCGCGTCCCCCCGCGCCCCCACCACCCCCCGCACCGCAGCTCTCGGCGCGCGCGCAACGGCTACTCAAACGCAGTTCGAGACTAGCCGTGGCGTCGCGAGGGCCGTCTCGTTCTCCATGAAGAAGGTCTCCGAATGAGAACCGAAACTAGTCGGCTACACCGACAAATTACTAGTGAGTAAAACCGTGATTTAATAGAAAAAAAAAAAAAAAAATGATTATTACAGTTTACCGTAATTTGTCGTACCGTTGGCAACACTGATGAAATTTCAACTGACTGCCATTATAGTGCCGTATTATAAGCGCCATCAGTGGAGAAAAAAAGATCTTCGTTTTTTTTTTCTGAAAACGGCTAATTAATGCCACTCATCATATTTTTGCAATCCAATGACTTTATATTCTGACAGTTTTTTCTGTAGTTCTAACGGTTAGTGGTGCTATCCTTGTAGCCGTCTCAACGTGGCAACCCTATGTGGTATAATAAAATGTAATTTAAAATGTAGCGTTTCGAGCAAGACTTTTAGTCCTTCCAAGAAACAAAATCGAATACCCTCCATTTTCTGATATAGGTACACTTATTTTGCCGAACGAAACTTAAATAAAACGCTCCAGATGTTACTTAGCGCTTAACCGCTTTGAAAATCCTGACGGATACTAAGGCCCGGTTTCAGAGTTGAGAATTTTACTAAGCACATAGCTGGCACATAGGTACTTACGTATCGCTCTGTCACGCTCTTTTGTGAGAAATCTGCAGAGACCGGACGATACTTACCCATTTGCTTAGCAAAATTCTCAACTCAGAAACCGGGCCTAACTAACCTAAATAAAACCATAACCACGCGCGCGCGATGCGTGAAAAAGATAGACTAAAATGATGGCGGAATGTGTGTGAAAGAGATGCCTTATAACGTTATGATAGCGCTATTTATAAAGTTATGTCGGGCATAGCGCTATTGGAATATCGCTATTCGACCAATTTTATAACGTTATACGGTGTATAACGTTTTGAATTTATAACGTTATAAGAAGCTTTTCATACCGCTATGACGCATAACGTTATGAGCATAATAGCGGTATTTCAAGGTCTGACCATGGTTGGGTTGGGTTACAAGTAAAAAGTATTGTTATGTTGACGCAACGTCTCAGGTCACACCACACCACCCATAATACCTAGTGTTCCGCTTTTACCAGACTACCTGAAGAAAATGGGGGTTAATGTGTTGCTTCAGAAGCATATAATATGTTTGTGCGTATTTGTGTTCATCTTGATTGCTATATTTTGAATAACTTTGTTTTAGTTTTGGTGTGTCGAAACATCACGTTGCGTTGCGTGCTTTGTGGCTTTGTTTTTAGTGGTCTGTGGTTAAGTTTGACAACTCATATTATATTGGTCTGTGGCTAATTGTAAATCTTTTTTGTAATCTGTGATTGTAAATAGAACACGTGTTTTAGAAAATTATCACGAAAAAATATTAATTCCTAGATATAGAAAGCTATAAATCCACGTTCAAAATGGGTAAAAAGAGGAAGCTGGAGCCAAACCAAACGGCTGCTAAATCGTCGCCAGTTGAAGTTGTATCGGAGGACGTGAGTTCTCACCCGAAATGCCTGCACGGACCGACCCTACTGTTTTCCAGCGAAAAGGGCCGTTTCTTCGCGTGTTCTCTGAGTAGGAATAAGAAGGATTGCACGTTACACATCTCGGAGGAAGACTGGGAAAAGGAGGGTGAGAAGAAACGCAACGAGAAGTACGATAAACTTATCCCGAAGGTGAACAAGACCGCACTACTGAAAGTCTTCAATGAGGTTAGTTTCGTATCATCATAATTATCATAATAAAAAAATTGCAACTTGGCGCACCAGCAGAAATTGCCATGTAGTAAATACAGTTAGAATACAGACTTTACATTTACATGAACAAATATGAGAAAAATAAACCTACCTCAGGGCAATCAATGTCTTTGAAGGTGTTTGGGCATAATGACCACACTCGACAAATCTCAGTGACTTCAGCACTAGAGTGATCATATTTCATCACTAAGTCACATGTAATTTTTAGTATGTCACATAGTGTTTTTGCTATTTAAATGTCAAAAACTTAACCAATTGGTATCACTTCGGCTCATAGACTCCCTGAGAGTACTGGATTTTTTTTTACACCAATCAAGCGGTTAAACAACTTTAAATCAATTCTAAATTGAGGTTCCACCTCATTCTCACTCCACTGGGCCGGTTAGTACGGTATTCCGCATAGGTGTGCGATAATTTAAATATGAATTTCAGGTAAAATCCCAGCACCCATCACACAGAGCTTACTGCCTGAACTGCGAAGAGCTCTACATTGTGACACAGACCAAGAAGCACCAGAAGGACCATAGAGTAATCACTCCGCTGTCAGACGAGCAGCTGACGCAGGCCTCAACGTGGCTGCCAGCGTTGCAGGATGACACTGTCGAAGCACAGTATCTGTTTACTAAGAAAAGTGTGGCAGCTATATTAAATTGTGTGAAGAAGAATAATATCAGGTGAGGGGAAACATCTTTGTGTTGGCGGATGGCGAGGGACCGTGAGAGGTGGTGTGAGGAAGAAAAGGTGATGATGATGATGATGATGATGATGATGATGATGATAAGGGGAAACATTGATGTACAGGCGGGTCAACATAAGAAACAGAAGCAGAAGCCCAAGGCATTTGTTGCCTGCGGCATTGGTTGCATTGTGCAAAAGCAGGCGCCGCTTTGCCCGATCGACACTCAAATAAAGGTGCCTTGATTCTTTGCTGTCCTTTTGATGCCAATTGGCTATTAGAAAAAAGATGGTATCTGGGCTGTGATGATGATTATTATTATTTTTTTTTTTTATTCTTTTATCTACGATCAGTCATTCATAGACTTTTATTAGATTTGTTTGTGTATTATTTGAGTATTGTAGGTGCTGCGTTCAGCAACGCAGTCTCCCTGTATCTTCAAGTCATGATGATGATGATATCCTTTTATCCCTTATCAGGGACATAGCGCTCGAAGAATAGAACTCGCATTTATGGGGTCTTGCGCTGCAGTCTCTAGCTCCTTCCAGCCGAGTCCAGTTGATGCAGCCTCTTTCTCAACTGAGCAGTGCGGGGGCGTCACGGCCGTCTCTAGCCATTGGCTGTGTTGGCCTGCCTAAAAAAAATTATTGTAGATAGAACAAAAATTTTCTGTCCCCGAATATTTCGCCACACTAGGCACTATACAACAAGTAGTGACCAAGTGCCAAGTTCGGGGTAAAGCGAAGGCTCTGATGTAAAGTTGTATCACTCATTTCTATGAGGATTATTTACTGATATGCTACATTTCTTATGTTTAATTTTATCATCAGATTTCTTGACATTTTAATGTAACCTGCAGTTACTCAAGTTTCCTCTCAATACGTACGTACTTTCCTAGACCATCAGCAAATACTGACCATTGACTGGATTCTGCTGGAAGAAGCTAGAGGCTGCCGCGCAGAACTGCGAAAAACGGAGATCCCTTCTTTGAGACCTATGTCCCTGATAAGGGATAAAAGGATATCATCATCATCACCAAACACTTTGCAAATGCAAAAGGACACTATGACGTGCATTACCTTAAAAGCATATACAAGATGAACCAGAATCACCACCTTAGAGGACACAAATTCAAACTGACCAGCTCTCAGTGTGCAAGTAACCCCCGTAAAAACTTTTTAACTAACCGCGTAGTTCGCGAATGGAGCAAATTACCAGACTCCATAATCAGTGCAAATTCAGTGAACACTTTCAAAAAGTCATTGGAAAAATATATAAAAAATAAACAAGTGCAGTGATATACACGCATCAGCTTGAAGCTGCTAGTGTATAATAAATAATAATAATAATAAAAATGTGCTCAGACCTGGTCTTTGACTGAAAGTCAGAAGTCCAAACTCAAGGTTTGCCAACGTGCGATGGAGCGCAGCATATTAGGCGTAAAGCGGATTGACCGGGTCCGGAACACCACGCTGCGCGCCAAAACGCGAATAAAGGATGTTGGAGCTGCAACCGCCAAATTGAAGTGTAACTGGGCCGGCCACGTTTGCCGCATGGGTCCAGATAGGTGGGCGAAGATCGTCACCGACTGGACCCCACAAGAAGGGTACCGGCGCCGCGGCAGACCGAGACGGAGATGGCGGGACGACATCACAACCTTTCTGCCGGGGTGGCAAGACGCAGCCGAGGATAGAGAGGAGTGGAAGAAAAAAGGGGAGGCCTTTGCCCAGCAGTGGGACACTATAGAGGCAACATAAAAAAAAAAAATAATAATAATAAAAAATAATAAAAATGTCCGACGCACTTTGCACCACTAAGTGCTCAATCCACAATACTTGAACGATACAACCCTAAATACCGATTTTTTTCCAGCAATGTCCTCTGCATCGGCACCCCGTCCATCCACGAAGCCATATCATCCCGGACGGACCTCACCTCGGTACTGTTGGACTACGACAAGAGACACGCTCAGTTCCAGCCACCCGGCAAGTTCGTCTACTACAACATGTTCAATAACTACCTCTTCAACGGACGCGAGGACGAGAAGCTTTTGAAGAAGTTTTTCAAAGACTCTAGGTGAGGAACGGTTATACATAATACACTCATTTCCCTGTTTTTACACTTAAACTTTGGTAAGCGCTGCACATTTTGTATTACCGTTAACGAAATACAAAATATTTCCCTATTGATCAATCTACACAATCTTCATTAAGGGTGGACGATAGCAACGTGGCGGGAAATACAAAATTTTCACAGTTTTTTACATTTTGTAGCTAAATTGAGCTATTTTTGGTGAGCGATTTTTCGTTCGCGGAAATAACAAAGTATTCTTATCATTATTGTAAAGAATAGAACAACAATAATTCGGCCGATTATGTGTTCTGGTCTACGACAAGTTTTTTGGGCAGTGCCACTGCTTCGTAGACCAGAACACATAATCGATTGAATTATTGTTGTTCTTTTGTTTACAATAATGAAAATAATACTTTGTTATTTCCGCGAACGAAAAATCGCGGAAAAAAAAGGTCAGTTTAGCTACAAAATGTAAAAAAACTGTGAAAGTTTTGAATTTCCCGCCACGTTGCTATCATCCCACCTTAATTAAGACTTACAAAATGAAAAGAAGAATAATACCTTCACTTATATCATGATGACTTGCAAAAAAGTAGCACATCAAATTGAAAATCTGACGTTATAGTACCTGGGCCATGAGCATAGAGCATAGATGGAGAAATGAAGTAAGTATGCATCGACAGACCCACATGCCCCGATTATTTCGCCACACTAGGCACTATACAACAAGTAGTGACCAAGTGCCAAGTTCGGGGCAAAGTGAATGCGCTGACGTGAAGTTGAATCTCTCATCTCTGTGAGGATTATTCACTGACGCGCTACATGTTCAATCCTACTTTATACAGGTGTGGGAGCTAAAATATCGAAGTTCTTCTGGGGCTATAAAGACGCGTTGTGTCGTATTTGCTTTGAGTTAGACACTCTCGAGTGTGACTGTAACGCGAAATCGCAAAAGGCGCCATACTAAACAAAAAGTGGTTAAATGTAGTGACAATATCAAAATTCCAATGAGCATTTCATCTGCAAAGATGAACGCATTGGGTGGTGTAGATTAGTGCAAACTAATCACACCAGGTGGCGCCCCCCGTCCAGTAGACGGAGACTAGTTGAAGAAATTCACATCGACAGTTACTTGACTCGGTAGCTCCGCCTGCACGGTATGCGAGAGGTTGCGGGTTCAAGTCCTGTCCCGAGTGAATTTTTTCAACTTATTATAAATGTTTAAACGTTTATGAATCTCAACACAAAACTGGCTGTGTTAGATAGGTCTCAACTAATTCTTGGGTTTGATATGTGAAAATTTTCGATTTGTTTTGTGTATTTGATACAGGGCTCGAATTTGTGCATTTTTCTTGGCGCGCGGGCTATTCACAATGCATGGCGCCTTAACCCATAATGTTAAGTGTATTTTTTTTAATGTGGCGTTCTGGTTTTGGCAATAAATATGTTTTATCTTTACAACCTTCAATCTTTCCAGCAAGACCGGTCTCTGCGTCGTCATGGACCCCCCGTTCGGAGGTCGCGTGGAGCCCCTCATCCAGACCCTGAAGGATCTCACGAAGTCCTACAAGAGTGTCGTCCCGAAGTTTGAAGGGACAC